>VXBU01015246.1:1109764-1137249 GCA_013400315.1 Bombycilla garrulus
GGTGGCGGCGCGCCGGGAGGAGCCCGGAGCGCGTTCGGTGCCGTTGTGCTGAATGGGTGGGGGGGCGGCAGGACCGGAGCCGCCGCGGCTCCGCTCGCCCCGGGGCTGGCGGGGATCTCGGTGCGACAGCCGCCCCGGCAGTCCCTCTGAGCGGGACGGGACTCGGCCGTGGTCAGCGGAGCCCGTAGCCGCGTTCTTGGAAATCAACGTGGCGTGCCACGCGTTTTCCTCCTGAGCCGAAACGGTATCAGTGTTCTCTCACTCGCTCCTGAGCTGCTCCTGTGAGTAAACAAGAGACCGCACTGTGGGCTCCGGCTCTGCGCTTCGCACTCTAATTTAGGCTGGCTTAATTTAGAATAAACATTTCTTTGTGACTTAATACCTCATTACGCAGTTATCCTCGATTTTCTAAAATAGCCGGTCTGTGGTGGTTAAATCTGGAGCCGTCGCTATTGACAGCGGAGCCTGTGACAGCAGAGCCTCCGTGCCAGGACTCTGCAGTGGGCTTCTGTCACCGCAGCACCGACCCAGGGCCCTGTGCACTGTTCTGATGTAATAAGCAAAAAACTGACTGTGCTTGATCCGAAGATAACAGTACCTCATTACATATTAACTGGATGGGAAAGGCTCTGGGGGCAAGGTCTCTTTGGTCATTTTGGGAATACCTGAATCTTTGTTGTGCTGGAATGGCAGGTGAATGATGTCTCTGCATCACAAATGCATTTCTGAATTGCATTTATAATCCAGTTAAACTGCTCAATTCACTCAATTTACTTTATGCACAAATCTAGCTTTCTTTCCTTAGCAATTTACCTATATGGGATAATTTTCTGAATTTTTTTTAGTATTACCTACCTGTTGAGTTGGGGAGCTTGTGTCCTTGGTGAAGCCCTATGTCTGCCGTGCTCTGCAGTACAGGACTTATTTCAGAGAAAAACACTTCCAGTTCTCTGTAGTAGAAAAGAGAATTAGAACTTATCACAGTGTGTCTAACACTATGGTTATGAGTCTGAGTCAGCTAGAAAGGAATTTTTATTTCCTGAATGTAAGCTGTCTATATTCACATTAAAATTTTCAGGAGGGTGAAGTACCATACCTTAAGCATGCATCTGAAATCTGACAAGCAGAGGCAAGGCAATTGTCTTGCTATTTAATTATTAGTTTTCTACTGGCAATTTACAGGTTACTCCCATTTGCTGTGTAGGACTGTGAAATGGTAGCCCAAATTTTAACTGAACTTAAACTTCTTGATGAACTGAGGTTCTTTGAATATATTCCCAATAGCTGACTGTTACAGTCTAAATACAGAGTTTGTCTGCTATTCAGTTGATTTGGCTGTTGTATACCCATAGGATTAGTTTTGTTTGCAAAGATTTGACTGCTCAGTGGTCATAGCACTAAATTCTTTACCACAGAATGGTCCATTTCTGGCTGGCAGAATGTGTAGAAAAAAATACTTCAAAAGTTAAGAAGATAATTAATTTATACAATAACTGTAAAGAAACTAATTCCTATAAATGGAAATCCCTTCTGAGGCCTGTACCTGAGCGTGCTTTGGCCTGTGACTCAGGAGTACTGAACTGCACTGTGGAGGTTTGGTGCATAGTAAAGAAGTTCTAATTATTTATTAAGTGAATAGATTTAAACTAACCTTCTCATGAGGCTGTTTCTGCTAAGTATTGGTTACTCAGCATTCATCTACCTGCAAAGACAGAAGTACCTGATGAATAAGAACTAGAGAAACAGAATTTTTAACATTTTTTTAAAAAGTATTTGGAGTTCCAGAAAGTATATTAACCCCACTTACGTTTTTAAAGTCCAGTACTTGGAGGTCTGAAATACTTAAATATGAAAAGGGGTGGCTCTATCTCAGGTACTTATGTTAAATAGAAAGTCAGAGGAGAAAAAGGAAATTACATCACATTGTCAAATAAGGAACAGCTAGCTGGAGTAGATGACTTGTAGTGCAAAAATGTGCCCCTCCTCCTGTGAATTGCTTCTGAGATTTGTTAAAGATAATGTGGTGGCAAGGTGAGCAAAAATAGGTTGTGGATTTAAGGTAGACACATTTCTTCCCCTCCCAAAAGGGGTAAGCAGGTCTTACTTTTTTCCTTCCCCCTCTTCGCCGTTTTTTACAAGAAGTATATAAGCTCCTTGTCAAAACTCTGCCTTCATAAAACCTGTCAGAAATTTACAGGCATTCAGAAATCTGTATTCCATACTCATTAAATGAAACATTCTAGAGCATGCTCTGCTCTACTGTGCATACCAGAAGGGTTTTCTTTGTTAGGAACTTAACTTGCCTCAAATATTTGGTTGCATTAGGGCTGGGAGAGCAGGGAACAGAATAATAAGATTGTGTTTGTGATTAGTGATAGGTAATAGGTTGAGCTAAAATGTATGCAAATGCTTCTTAGCTTCTAAACAGAGGATTACTGTTGTTATAACACAAGTATTTATTAACATGTATCTGTAGGAAAACTGTATTTTGGGATATTTCCTGTAATTCAGCTTACCACAAAAGTGTTTCCACAGCTCTCACTATGTAGACACCCTGCTGTTTATGGATACATTTGACTATTTTTACACATAACCATCCTGTTGAAGTCTGAAGGTATATTTAGCTTTGTAAAAAAAAATAAAATTACAAATCAATCTCCTGTCCAATACTTGCTATAATTGGTATTTGTTAATACGAGCAGCCTGGATGATTACAGTTCTTCCTTTGCACTTTTACCTTGCCTTACAGGGAAGGGTGTCAGCGATGCACCAGCAAATCTTGGAGTTGCCTTGGCTTGTAAATGCCCTGTAGAAATTACCAGTCATACTTTCAGATTGTACTCCATTTCTTTCAAATAACACAAACTGTAACATCCTCAAAAGTGCTTCTATCTTCCTCAATGCCATAAACTGCATAAGTAGGTCAGACAAGCAGAGGAACTGAAAGCCCATTCTGTGCAAATGAGCAGCACACAAATGTGAGATCAGGAATACTTCATTACTGCTTAGTGTCCGTTTTCTTTAACAAATATAGTTTGATGTTATTTATGGCTAAGTTTAGATCCTTAAACTTTTAAGGAGGCAGAATTGGAATAGCAGTTAACAGTGAAAACTGTTGATGTTGATATCTTCATCACTGACTTTTAAATTTTACTTTTTTTAAAAAATCAATTACTGGAATGTAATATGTACTACTCAGCTTCGTCTAAAATACAAACTTTGTATTCAATTACTGTTCTCATGTCTCCCTCTTAAAATAGTGTCTTCAAACAAGCTTATGCATGTTTTAAAGTACAAGCACCATTCTTCTAGAGTCCACTGAAAAACACACTAGGTGGTTTAGTGAAAGCACTGCCTCTCTTGATAGCCTAGCTTGAGGCACAGAGGACAGTTTCATAACTCTCTGAAATGTCAAGAAATCACCTGTGAATTTGCAGAGAGGTCATTGATGACTGAAGCAAGTTTTATGGCTATATAAATTGAGCTTTATTTTTAAAAAATAATGACTGACTGAAACAAGTGAAAACTACCTTTTCCTAGAGTATGTAAATATTTAAGTCTGTTTAAGATGTTGAGCTTAGCATTCCAGAGAGATTTCAGAGAGGAGATTGTGCAACTATCAGTCTTGAGACCTGAGATTTAGACAGCATTCAGAAAGCTGACACAGTAATTACCAGCAGTGGTTTAGGCGTGGGATTTGGTGGAGGTTGGGCCTCTTGACAAGCCCTGCAAGGGTTGTATGTTATCACAGCTAGCACATTACATGTGCTCTCAAACTGCAGCAGTCGTTCCCCCTCCTCTCATTTTTTATATCATAATCAATGTCTCATGGTCCTGTCAGATCCTGTACGCCCACTGAGGTGGAGTGCAGTCATTTGCTGACTAATCAGTGTTCTGCACCAGCACTTTTCTAACTTGTGACTTGCATTTGACTTCAGAAATATTGAAATGGATAGCAGGCATTGGCCTTAACCTCTCTTAGTTAATTTTCTTTCCTTTGTATATTTGTTGCTTACAGGATAGGATCTGTGAGGCACAAAAAAATCACTGTTCAATACAGTGTGAGCAGATAAGATGGATGCTTTATTTGGAAATTATGTTAATGTGAAGTCATTTTAGAATTGGTGCTATATCTGTACAGTGCTGCTAAAGTAACTTTGACAAATGGGTATCTGTAGAGCTCTGCTCCCCTGAAGAGGATTCTGCTGGCACTTACAGGATTATGTTATTGTTTCCTGGGGCTCTGTGTTTTCATTTAATTTTCCTTTTAAATATCTGCAGTTCCTGTTATTGGGAAGGGCCCAACTGAACTGTGTTATGCAGAAATTTCCAGGGTTAATCTAGCTTTTTAAGGTTATCTGAAGAGGAAGAACATGGTCTTTACTAAAATCAGGAGGGCTGAGTGAAGCAGGACTGTGCTGCAGTACATAGAACACTGCTTTGCCCTCAGTCACTTCTGGTAAAGCCTCCTGGGCAGAGTTATTCTGAAATGCCTGCCTAAAATATATTGGCTATCTGGCAGAGAGCAAAACAATCCCACTTCTATTGACAGAGACAGTCATGATTGAGAAAACCATCACACTCCTCAAGAGAAGAGGATCAGGTCTCACACACCCTACATGTACACACAGTCAGCAGCTGCTGCTTTCCTGTGATCAGTTCTGGACCCAATTCAAAATTGAAAGAGCACAGCAGAGTTGTTCTTTCTCAAACAATTGTTTATAAATTGCAAACAGTGATGCTGGATTGTGAACTAATCCTCAGGCACCTGGTTTACAGTCCTGCTGAGGAGTGTGCCCATCCCTCATGTTGCATTTTTGCTCCTAAAGGAAAAGGAGGATTACACATCTGCACAGAATGCCTGGCTGTGGGCAGATTTACCATGAGGTAAATCACATTTTCTGGCAGTACCACACTGTGAAAGGGTTTTCTTGCCACGTTTGCTGAGCCCTGAGATAGCCGGCCCTCAGTTGTTGGTTCCATTTTCTTTAGGTGAAATTCTTTTTGTGGAGGGACATGGACAAACTCACATTAATGTTATATGCTCATAGTATTGATTCTCAAGAGAGACACAAATTAAACTCTTTTGCATTTTGGGCTTTGGTAGACCATCTTGTACTTGCTGAATGTACGATATTTGTGAAGCAGAGACCCAGATAACATCTTTTTTATAGTCTTGGACTTAATTTCTCCTGCCTTCAGAATGCTGACTAATTTTACATTGCCCCTTCCCCTTCCTGATGAATTTCCTAAACAAAGTCTTGTGAGTGAATTTGTTCCATAAACTTAGATTGCTTACTCAATATAAAGCAATTGCCAACATATTTTTTTCTGCCATAAATGGGCCAGATAAAGCCCATTCTTCACACATTCAAAATAGATTTGAATGCAGCAGGGCAGTTTCAGCTGAGATTATTTCAAATCATTAGATTTCCAACTTACTTGAAATAGCTAGAAGACTTGAGGCTGTTTTAAATTGTCTTAAATTTTAAGTTAATTAAAAATAGTTACTGTTTTATGTAAAAGAAGTTTTAGATTTTAATTCAAGTAGTCAGTAATTCTGTTTATTGAGCAAAGGCTATGGAAGATAATATTGAACAGCAGACTAGGCTGTTATATGTTGGCTACACTGGAAACTAAAATCTTTACCGGAAAGATACAACTGAAGACAGCTACTGGAAGGTTAGATTGTTCTAGAAAACTTTTAAAAAACCCAATTTTTTGCATTAGTAGCTAGTAGTTTATGTTCAAGAACTGAAGTTGTGCGATACACAACTGCCATATATCAATACCTTAACATATTTTTCCTTTTTTTCTATTCAGTGTAGCTCTTTAAGAGAAGTTACCTGTTTTGTACTTTAATTTTGCAGTCAGACTCAAAACAAGAAGTTTGGTCAAGTTTTCCAGTTGACAAGTATTAGGACAGGAGGCCTTTCTAGAGAGCTGTTTAATTCCTTGAATACTGAAATTTCAGATGAGACATGGAACATCAGGTTTGCATTTCTGATATTTGTGACCTCTCTTTTGAAGGGAATGAAAACTGCAGGAAACCTGCCAAGTCCTGAATATCAAGGGTTGTAAGACATCCTCAGACAACACTGCACGATGTCAACTGCAGGAGTGGCTGCTCAGGAGATGAGAGTCCCCTTAAAAACTGGATTTCTTCACACCAGTCAAGGCATGGGCAGTCTGAAAACCTGCTGGGGTACCCACAGTGGATTTGAAAAGTGAGTGAGGCTAAAATTTATCTATTCAAATCAATGAAATGAATGTTAGGAATACTTGTGCCAGTACAGACCTATGGTTCATTTACAGTGAAGGCTTTTTTTCTCCTTTTCTTTTTTAGTACTTTCTTTAACGTGGACCCTATAGCAGTGACATATAATTTAAACCCATCGACCGAGCAACATTTGCCATCCATGGGTAAGTACAAAGTGTGACTCAGGCGTGTTGGGAAGTGTCAGGGATTTGTCCTCTCCCGGCCGGGCCGCGCTGCCCCCTGCTGCCAGCGCAGCACAGCGTTCCCGTTCAGCTCCAACCGACAAAACCACTTGGAAATAACACCATCGAGTTAAACAAAACCACACAAACGCACCCCTCCCATCCGCCTCGTACATAGGAGCCTCTGAGCTGCCATTACACTTTGGATGGAAAAAATATTTGGTAAAAAAAGCACTTGTTCTGTTGTAGTGTTATGCCGGGATTTTTTTAGCTCTCTTGTTAATGCTTGGGGTATCTTGAACTATCTCATTGGTCTAAAACAGTAAAATAATCTGCTCCTTTCCTAACTAAATGCATAAATCCGTGGCCAGATGAGATCTGTAATACCTGCATTTCGCTACCTGGAGACATTAAACAGCCATTACTCACTGGTGCATTAGAAGGAATTAAATATGCAGTGGCAGGGTCATGTGCTGGAGTGTTACTTAGAAAAGTGTCTCTAAGAATCTCTCACCTTTTTAGGGCACTCTTCCAACCAGGCTTCCATGAACGACCACATTGCTGGAAGTTGCATCCAAGTCCCATCTCAGAAATGCAGTCCACCTCCTGTAAGTCCCAAAAATGAACAGCCAATTTCAAGGTACGACGACCATCTCGTTCCTGGCTTCAGTAAACTGTCATTAACCATGGGCTGTGTTTCTGAAGAAACCCCTCCTCACATGCCAATAAAAAATGGACCAATCCAGTTTCTGTCTGCATCTTCTCACGATCGCAGCTGCAGGCCACTGCCCCCTCTGCCTATATCCGAAGACTTTGCTCCAGATGAGGTTGACAAAGAGGTGGAATTCCTGACTAGCTCAGACACTGACTTTTTGTTAGAAGATTATGAACTTCCTCCTTTTAAATCCAGTGCTCCAAGCCGTCGGAGCTTTAGGGGCTGTGGACAAATCAACTATGCGTATTTCGATACTCCAACAGGACCAAAACCAGAAGATGCCAACCCTACACAAAGCCTAAATGTGTACATATCCAGTATTTATCCTCCTCCACAGCAGCTGCACCGGCGCCTGCGAAGGTCCCATTCCGGGCCAGCTGGATCTCTCAATAAACCCATAGTCAGACTAACTGGACATTTAAACAGGTCATCTCCAACTTCTGATGAAGATAAACCAGAGATTCCACCCAGGGTTCCCATCCCCCCGAGGGCTCTCAAACCAGATTACAGAAGGTGGTCAGCAGAAGTGGCTTCCAGTGCGTACAGTGATGAAGACAGGCCCCCCAAAGTTCCCCCCCGAGAACCTCTGTCCTGCAGCAACTCCCGCACCCCCAGCCCCAAAAGCCTTCCATCATACCTCAATGGGGTCATGCCCCCCACCCAGAGCTTTGCACCTGATCCTAAGTACGTCAGCAGCAAAGCTCTACAAAGACAAAATAGTGAAGGATCTTCCAACAGGGTCCCTTGCATTCTTCCAATTATTGAAAACGGTAAGAAGGCCAGTTCAACGCACTACTATCTGCTACCAGAGAGACCTCCCTATTTGGACAAGTATGAGAAATTCTTCAGAGAAGCAGAGGAGAGGAGCTCCAACACTGAGGTTCAGTCCTGGTCTGGTGACTGCACAGCCACCTCAGCCCCCATAAAACTGGACTCAAAACCCAGAATGGACATAGGTGGTCCCCTGAAACGAAAACACCTGTCCTACGTGGTTTCCCCTTAGTGCCTGGGAGCACAGTCTCAGCTCAGCTGTTTGGGATGGAGCTGAACTTTATCATGTTACAAAGTTCTTAGGGTTCACAGATAATGAAGTCGGAGCAGTTTGTCCTCTGAGAACTGAAAAGTGGATGGTAAAGTCCTCTTATGCTGCATATATTCGATATGTTTCTTAAGACTTTTTTTGTCTTGGTATGTAAGCTGAAAACCTACAGAGATTCTGGAGAAACATGGAGGGATAGTAGTCACAGTTGGCCAGTTGTATGCTACCTAGATGAACATTTGGTAGTCATCATTATTAAAAAAAAATTAAAAAAAATCAATCTTTGCTTAACAGTTGCTTATAAAGCAGACAACAGACCAAGTAAGGCAGTACAGTTTTTGTATCAGCTGTTTTCCAAAATTTCTTTTACACAGTAATTCTACTGAGAACAGAATGTCCTCTTTTACTAGGATATGTCTGATAGAAGGTGAATGTGATATCTGATACCCACTTCAAGACTTGGCAGGCATATTGGAAGTGCATTTTGAAAGATTAATCTATCTTACAAATTAATTTGATGCTAATAGACTATTTTAAAGTGAGTTAGGTTTTGTGAATTCAGTTGCTAGACACACTTGGCTCAATTTTGCAGTTTTTCCTAGAAGAGACTTGGACCAGCTATTGCTAAGCCTCTGCTGCTGCTCTTTTCCTGCTGGATCCTAGAAATGTGTGAATGTGTCCTGAGCAGCCACGGGGTTGCTGTTAGGTAGGCAGTACCAACAATGTGCTCACCTAGAGTCTGAAATTCTGACTGTATTAAACACAGAAACACAGCACAAGCTGGTCTTGTGTTCAGGTTTCTGTTCAGTATTTTAGGGGAGGAGGAGGAGGGTATGAGGAAAAAAAAAAACATTATTCCATTTATGAACAGTATCAGTCCCATCTCTTGCTGCTTCAGATGCTGCTTCTTGCTGTTGAGTTTTTCCTCATTGTGCCTCAGCCATTCACTGAAGTTCACTGAGGCACCACCTTTAGCAGTTTCTTGTGCTCAGTTTGGTTACAATTTATCCTCTATACAGATAAGCACAAGAGAAAGGGTGCTCATTAACAGAGGTACAGAAGATGAATGTGTTCCTCCTAACAGAAGTAAACAAGGTGTTTACAGTTTAAACTGCTGAATGAGATGTTTGAGCTATTTTAAAGCTTACTTTTTATTTGTTTTAGTACAAACTAAATGAAGGTGAAATACATGCTATAGAAATGCACTGATATTTCTGCATCGTGTACAGTATTGAATAAAAAATAATTCACTTTGTATTTTGAATATTGTCATGTCTTGAGTTTAATAAAGTTATAAAATACTTATTTATGATACATTTTGGTTTATGCTTTATTGAATAGTGCATGCAATTGCATTTCAGTTCTGCATTTACTGAAGAGTTCAAAGTTAGTAATGTTAAATGTGCAACAGATGTTGAATTCAGCTTGCATTTAGAATTAAGATTTCTGCAGAAGTGTTCAATAACTCACATTGCACACCATTAATTTTAATTCCACCCTACTAGCTGGTAGCATGGTATCTATAGTTTTGTGCTGACAATAAAACATGCTGTAAGATCAAGTTATGTGGCCTAACATTATTAATGATTTTTGTTTTTTCTGGAGTCACCTATAGCATGTTTGCCACCACAGTACAGAAAGGAGAGGGCAGTAATGTTCAATTTCTCACCTGGTATCAAAAGCATGGTTAAGAGGGGAAAGAAATTGTGACGACTTACCACAAAGCAAGTGTATTTCACCACAGTGTGCAAGCCATGGATCAGGTCACTGAAGACAGAAAGGATCACACAGCTTTGATCCTCTGGCAAATCCTTGCCGTGATCTGGCAGTGTGGATGTGCCAGTGGGCTTATTTCAGAATAAAACAGGGTCTCCTTGCAATTGTACTGGATGTGAAAAATGTCAGATGTTTTCAAGATTTTCAGTAATGCCCAATCCCTTGGCTCTCACACCTTGGAGGATTCCTGAGATTCATTATGGAAGGTGTTTAAACACCTACTGCTGTGCCGGAGCACTGAGAGCCCATGCAGCTCAGCTTCAAAACACAAACAAGTTACCTAATCCTGTGCAAGGCTGTCAATTCACATCCAGCCTACTGCAGGCTCTGCTTTCCCTTCACCCCCTGGATTTTTCTAAGATGAAAAGGTAAAATCTGTACCTAAAACTGCTCATATTTAAAGGGAAGGCTGCAACTCTAGGACCCCAAAACGATGTAAACTCAGTTACACCATCACTGCCAAGCTGCAGCTCTTCCCTCATAGACTGTTAGAGCTGGCACAGAGTTGTCATTCCAGTAGAATGGCACTGCCCTACAAATCTCTCCTGGCTTTTGCCTCTGGGTCCCACTCCATTCCTGATACTCCACATTTTTAGCTTAAACATATCTGGTATAAAATAGGGTATTTGTTACCAGCCCTGCATTCCAGCAGGTATTTTCACTTCTGTTAGCAGCAGAGGTGCCCTAAAAAATAGGCAATGTAGCAAGTTTTTTACTTGAGCTGCTTCTGCATACAAGCTATTACCATATTTATAGTGCTGAAAAATCATAAAACCATTATAAAAATTGTGCTTTTGAATGGTCTTACATAACCTTTTCTGTAATTTCTAAAACAGTTAAGACTTAACCTAACCTCCATGTGTTTTTCTCCTAGGAAAAAAAAATTGCATACTCGTTTGCTGAGGCATTGGTATTGGCTACTTAGTCCTGAGTATTAAAAAAAAGTCATTGCAGTGATGTTAGCTTTCCTATAGTGAGCTGTGTGTCAGCTGACAGCACAGTGTTAAGAACTTAACATTTCAGAAGTTAAGCAAGGAACTGCTTGGCTGTGAGCAAGACATTCAAACAGGTTATGGAGCTCACATGTTTTCTGAGTACAAGGAAAGTAACTTACAGGTAGGTCTTACAGTGTTTAAATAACTTGGCTTTAAAATTTTGTAGTAGTGAGGTCTCACTGAGGACTTGGTCCACAATTCAGTGGTTCGTTTTTGTGAAGGGGTCACTGACAAAAGCAGGTGGAAGCCTTGCATATATTCTTAGACACCAGATTCCTGTGCTTTGGGGAACAGCCTGCATGATCCAAAAACTGGATTTTGTTTTCCAAGTAGCGCTGTGGGGGAAGCTTTGCAAGTTCTGGCCAGAAGACATTTCTCTGCTCATCCCCTGGCACATGATAAGACTTGTCAGGACACAACATGCTTTTGCAACAGCCTGATCACATGTTTGAATATTTAGACTTTGGACTCACCTGGGCAAGGCCTGACAGCTTGCCTCTGAGAGCTAGATTTGACTGGAATAATCACACTTCAAAGCAGTAACAACTTGATAAACTGAAGTTTGGAGAGTGAAGGAATTTGTGCTAAAGCAGGGAAGAAAGGTGTATATGGGTGGAAAGGCAGTGCTCCTCACAGCCTCCTGATTGAAGGAGCAGGTCACCCACACTGCTCCCCTGCCCTCAGCACTCTCTCCTTGCCTCAGGAGCTCTCTTGTGCCCTCCCTGCCCCTCAGTGAGGATTCCTTGGTGTCAGGAGGCAGCAGCTGTGCTGGGGCTAAGGGGTTGTACCCCAACCAACTCCAGAGGGCTGGATCCAGCACAGCCCTGGTGAACCCAGGTTCATTGAGATGTGTCTGGTGAGAATGGGAGGAGAGTGCTGGGTGACCTCTGCGCCAGGCTCAAATCATTGATAGCACAAGCAAAAGCACAATGAGTAAGGACTGACAGCAAAAAGCATCTGTCACGTTCACCCTGGGCAAGGGTTGGTGTTGCCTGGTGCTGCGTGGCTGCTCTGCTGTTTGCAGAACACCCTTTACTTGTGAGTTTGATGGACAAATCAGCCCAGAGGAGCTGAGTCTGGCTGCTAACTGAAGGAAAGGATTCAGGCCCCAGTATACCTTTTCCTGAAAAGAAGAGGCTGTGTTAGCACTAGGTGACTTGAAAAACCCATTAGCTTAACTTCACCATATTAGCTTGCTGTTAAACAGATAAAGTCAGTAAATAATACAGAGCTGTAGCTGATCATCAGCTTCTTTTGCATCACAAGAGATAAACCAGAAAGTAAACCTGATTCGGAAGTATGCTGATTGACAACATAATTAAAATCTGCAGTCATTTAAATGTACTGATTGTTGTTGCTGTCATTAAGAGTTTTCCATTCACTCCCAGACTGCAGCAGGCACAATTACTACCATCCTGAAACTGCAGAAGAGCACTCAACAACATCACATTTGCTCCTGCTGCAGCCTTGGTTTGGTTTTTAAAAAGTGTGAGCGAAATGTTGAGTTTGACATGATAAAGGAAAGCATCCTTCTAGTCCAGGACAAAGACAATAATTTTGCCAGGGCTGTTACTAGAGTAGAGTAGTTGCTGATGGTGTTCAAACAAAGTCTTGTCAAGAACTCAGGGTTAAGATGATGGCCAGATCAGTCATGGTGGAATTCCCAGCCTTCAAACTCATGATTACAGACTGTGGCCCTTATAAACACTTTTAATATTACAAGCTGTATGTTAAATACATACTCTCTGGATTATGTCAAGAAGGAAATTGGAGATGAAGGTAAACCCTCATTTTATCAGCTTGTAGGCACTCTGCAGTTAGGTAACCTATTGATTTTCTCTGGGTGTACTCAATGTTCCTGGGGTAAACTTTTGTTTTTAAAGTAGGCTAATCTTTCCATTTCCTGTCAGCCTGCTTTTCAGAACAGTTTGTATTTATTCAAAACTGAAAACATACAGTAAATGTTCTGTTTCACACAGCTTCCTGGCACTGAAAATCTAGCACACAACGTTTAATTATACTTATTAATATTCGTTAAATAGCACTGCAGAAATTTCTGGCTGCTGAGCTTGTGATTAGCATTTGTAAACTGAAAGAGGTGTTACCCCCACCCATCCTGCATCGTAATTCAGGCCTTGCATAATCCCCACCCAAATGCCTATTTTCATCCACAGAGCTCATTATTTCTTCTGAATCATAAATGGAAGCCACACCCGTGATTGCTCATAGACTGTTGCTATATTATTTATATATTGGTGTGCACCTTGATCCCAGTTGTGGTTAATTTTGGAAAAGGTGTTAGGTATTCCACATTTTAAGTGGCATGCCACCGAAACATGGGAACCATGACTGCCATTCATTTCCTTACAAAGTGATTCAGAGGAAGACATGCTTCTTTCTGAAGATTAAAACTGTTGTCCCAAATCATTAACATGTGACAGGCACAAAGGAAGAAAAGTGCAGATACACTGCCATGAAACACCAGAAGGAAAACCATGCCAGATTATCCCACCATACCCACTCTGAATCTGCTTAAGGATGCTAATTACTAATCACATTCAGCTAGCATGATAACATGCTGAGGCCCTCCATGCACCAAATCTCTGCATCAAGCATGGGGTCATCAGCCCTGACACAGAACAGCTTCCTCTGCCCACCACCTACCCAGGTGACCAAGAGACATGGTCCTGTTACCTATAATATTTATTTTACCTTTGTTAATGTCTTTATTATTCTCACAGCCATTTCAAGGGTAGGCTTGAAGTGCATCTGGAACACACAACCAACCCTATAAACTTTGCAGTGGTGAGGTGCAAGGCTCTCCAGGAACTTACCAGCTCCAAGGAATTTCACACAAGGGACCACATCAGCTCATGCCACGCTGAGTCCAGCTGCTCCATGGCAAGGTGCAAAGGAGACACTGAAAAGCAAGTGGGCCTCTGAAAGGTTACTCACTGCCTTGCAATCCTGTATTGTCATCCCCTGGCTGTTAAGCAAGGTCCAGAGGAAAGAACCATATTAGGCTGCACTTGGTGACTTCACTGGTCCCACATCATGTTGGTAAGTTATTCAAGAAAAGTTTTGCTGCTTGCCAGTTGCACACCCCAGCACTCAGAGCTTAAGCAATCGGAATTGGGACTGGGCTGCTGTGATGCAGAATCTATACAGCACCAGCAACAGGCACGTGGCAGTGCAGAGCCTCCAACAACACAGGGCAGAGGTGAGATTACACACCCTGACACATTCTGTTGCTCATGGGGTTCAATTGCTAGTGGGAGGGAGGGTTGTCTCATCATGGTGAAAAAAAACGCAATGAATGAAAGTAGTTGCTTTGTTAAAAGCCACGGGGACAGACAGCCCTGTCTGAGACACTTTTAAAAATGGATGCCAGCAAGGTGAGTGTCAGTAAGCTCCTGCCTTACAGAGAGACTGAGGGAGAACTGTCATGGGGCTCTGAAGAAGAAGAGTCAGCTTGAAGCAAGGATGAACTGGTTAGTTCCTGAATTGAAGTTAAATGGTTTAGTGATAGTGTTTTGTTAAAGGCTGACCGTCTAAACATTCATATTGTTAAGGGTGAGGAGACAATGTGAGGACATTTTCTCCTACAGTCAATCATATCATGGCCAGTGCTGGATGCACGACACAACTGTTCCACGGGAATAGCCAAGGACCCCAGAATTCCACAAGAATATTTCCACTGGAGGAGCAGACCCCTCCACTAAGACAGAAACAGCAGACAGGGCCAGTAGTCCAACCTGAGCTGGAGGTGACACAACCCAGTGCACAGCAGAGCTGAGACTGCTCAGCCTCTCGGGCCATTGCAGGCTGCTCTGGACATGCTGCCTCTCGCAGGCCACACTTCTCCTGTCATCTGAGCTTAATTGGACCAGCTTGATCAAAAGCACTCTCCACGATAAGGCAGGATGCTATTGCATGCCCTGGAGCAGCACGATGAGTAAGGAGCTGTTTTACAAGCAGTTCAGTTCACAATTTAACATCTGAACTTTCTGCTGGGCCACTCAGTCGCCTGCAAGGGAGCAACCAACGCAACACAACTGCAGAAGCCTGGCTTTCTCCAGCAGCACAACAGGAGGCAGGCAGGCTCGCTGGCTGCAGCCCTGGAGGATTTCATGACACTGAATATTCCCCCAAGAGGCTCTGTGCAAAGTCAGGCACAAGTGGCCAAGACCCAAAGCCAGAGAGGCCAAAGCCTCCAACTCCTCTTTGTGACCTATGGAAATACCTGTGGAGAGCAGGAGCAGGGGAGGACAGGGAAGGGAAAACTTCATTTGTTCTCCTCATCACGGGACAGAACTATCACTGGGCACCAGCCAGGGAATGCCACCCTAAATGCCCTTTCTTTCTTTCTGAAATTATTATTAAAAGTTGTTAATGCTGTGTAGTTTTCCAAAGAGGAGGAAGGAAAAAATATAACCATTAGTGGGATGGCCTTGAATTAAATTGTAAAAGTACAGAAGTATCTACATGACTCGGAGGGCCATAAACCCTGTGTAGGGAGGAATTATTTAAGGCTGTACAAAGGGTATAATTAGAAGCTGTTGAATGAAGTAAAGCAAACGAACAAGCCCAAGTATAAAAGCTTCCTCTCAATCTGTGATGCCTTCTAGCACACAGACAATCTTGTAGAGAGCAGAAAGGCTCCTAGAGCTGCTACAGAGACTGAATGTGACGCAGAGCACTGCAACCCCTAACTGCTGCAGCACTCAGAGCAGCCTCAGTGCACCTCAGCAACATGGAAGAATTGTGTTACCTTAAACACAGGATACTTCTTTTCCCAAGTCTGGACTGTTCTGGAGCCTATCATGTGTGTCAGCACTGCTTCCCAAAGCATGGCTACAGAAATACAAGCCAGAATTGCTGCCTAGTCCCTTAAATAAAAAGGTGCCACCCATTTTAAAAGTAAAACCTCCTGAGACAGGATTTGCTCCTGGTCATAGTACAGTGCCGTGCATTTCACTTCCCCTTTTGGAAAAAAACTTGCAAAGTACTGCAACAAAACCAAACTGTTCACCCTCCATGTTTTTTCTGTCTCCTCTTCAGTTAGAAGCTTGTCAGTCTGAATTAAATATTTCTCATCACTGCAAATATTCACTGATGGCTCCAGTATCTATGCCCTCTTGTGTACACTCCTGCTCCTAAGCCATATAATACTTCCCAATTCCCTAAGAGAACTCATTCTCAATGATGCATTCAAGGCCACAGAACAACCAGAACAGGAGAAAAAACCCCCACATTATTCTTGAGAGATGATCCGAGGCATACAGCAGATGCCAACTGGCTGCCTTCTCATCAGGAAAACAACCAACCCCCAAACCCTCCAGCTGCCAGGGAACAAAATGCTAAATGTTAGAGAAGAGTGGATGCATTCCCTTCAGTTTAAACTGAGCTCAGTGGCAGCAGATACCAAATTACCACAGGTTCTAAAACTAAAGCTTGCAAATAATAAAAAGGCACAAAGTTTCTAGTGTACATGAAACAATGAGCAGAAAAGTACCCCAGCTCATCTTTCGGCAGCAGGTAAAAGAGGATTTCATGAATAAAGATACTGAAATGTGAGGGGAAAAAAGCATTTTGCTAACTGGAAGGCAACTTTTCTTCCCTCAAATCAGCAAATTCCTTCGTAACACTTACCCTAAGAGGAAAATTAGCCTAATCTTAATTCATACACTTACTTACCCTAACTGAAAGACCAAGTTAATGACACAGAAAGAGAACCCAAGTAAATTCATGTTTGCTGGACATCTGCAATGTAAAAGGTTGAGAACAGGGTCAGCTGTATGAAGGTAACTGTGATACAAGCAGCACTACGATATTTTATTTACAGAGTCTTTTGCTGAACATGGTGGAAGAATCTGCAAGTTAAGCAGATACATCCATGGGCTCTAGGCTCATTTTTCTGAGTGTTTTTCCTATTACCATTTTAATGGGAGTGGGAAAGCCCAAATATACACACTGAAAACCTCATTTCTGTAAATTGAACTCCCTCAGCCTTGGAGAAAAATAAATTATAATCAAATTTATGGCCACTTTGCTAATGCTTTGTATTAAAATATTTCTGCAAGACTAAAAACAATACAAGCATGGAAATATTTTCCTTCTAATTTTACAAAGCAGTGCTGCCACCCAGGAATGCAGAGCTTTTCCTGTACTCTGAATCATGCCCATTTACAAACCAAGTAATTATTCCAGATTCTAGGACAAAGACTCTTTCCATCATTTGGTTTACATTTGCATGGCAATACCAGTTAGATGTGCAGATTTACCACGCAAACTTGTAAAATCTTACATAGATTACAACTTTTGCATATCTTGAGCATGTTTCAAAGCTGGAGAAACATATGAAATATTTCCTAAACAAATTAAGAGACAGAGCATAGAGTTGAAGCAGTTCTTCCAGTAGTTATTAACAACACAGACATTTCTTAATTCTAAATTTGCAAAAGTATCCATGTATTTAATTACGAAAATGCAGTAATTGAGAATGAACTTGTTTCCCATTAAAATAAGCAATCATAAAGGCTCCTATGCAGTCATTTTCTAAAGTTCAGACTATGCACTTCAGATGTATGCAGAACCAGATCTCCAGATGCTGGGCTAACTTCAGAGTCCAGCAAGGTGCCATCATTAAGCATGACTGCTGACAGAGCCGGGTAACAGCAGAATGATTAGTGAAAGAAAGGCAGCAAAGACGGAAATTTATGCCAAGTTCTTAATTCTCATGGGAATACAGCTCCACTACTTCCTCCAGAGACCTGTCCTGCAACTCCTCTAAACTGACAAAGGCTCACTTAAGCCAGGCTCACAGCAATTTCCAATTTTTAGTAAGCAGAAACAAGCACTGCTACTGGTGGCATTCTACCAAATCCAAACTTCATGTTTTATGCTGATTATTAGCTGCACAAATAGCTCAATGGATCTGCAATCATTCAATGCAGAAGACAAATTTCAAGGTATCATGTTCAATCTGCAGGATCTCAGGGGTGCTTGACAAGGTATGAATATCCACAATTTTAATTCAGCTCCAGCATTGTAGGAAAACAAATACTAGTTATTTGCCTTATTTGTACAGAACAAATTAAACACTGTTTTAACTAATTCTAGGTTACAATTTAATAATCTATGGCAAGGAACCAGAGAATATCCTGAGTTGGAAGAGACTCATGAAGGCCATCAAACCCAACTCCTGATTCCACATAGGGCAACCTAAAAGTTACACCATGCATTCAAGAGAAGTGTTTGAAAAGCGTTGTCCAAACACTTCCTGAATGCTGTCGGGCCTGGGGCCCTGACCACCTCCCCAGGGAGCTTGTTCCAGTGCTTGGTCACCTTTTCATTTCAGCTCAGACTTCAGAAGAGCTGTGTGAGAATCTAAACAGATGTTGTTTTGAATAGTACATGGTGGTAAAAAGGTTTCATGGGTCTGGGTTGGGAGAAAACACAGAAAGGAACAACACACCAGTAGGGATGCTCCATTTTTATTTACTCAGCAAACATTTTTCCATGTGATTTTTAAATGTCATCCAAGAACTAAGTGGGATTATTAGATGCCGGCTGCTTTTCTGTGATGAAGCTTTTTGCTAACAGGATCTTTTCCCAGAAACAAGAACCTTTGGTTTGTTTGGTTTGTTAAGGTATCCCAGTTCAGGTAAGCACAGTTACTAACTTCACCCACAATTAAAGTGTATTTACAACAGTGCACATTACAGTTATTCTACAAAGGATAAGACTATCTAAATTTGTCCTAGTGCCTATCCCACACCAGGATTTCACTCTTACAGTATTAGAGGTGCCTTCACCTGTTCAGCCACTTCCTTGCCCAGCAGTGTTTCCACAATGGCCAAGCCAAACTCAAAGCTGGTGCCGGGCCCACGGCTGGTGAGGATGTTCCCGTCCTTCTCCACGCGGCTCTCCGAGTAGGAGTAGTGAGCTTGGGGAAAAACACACCAGGAACAGGGTCAGTGTCCAGCCCACAGAATCCCAGCACTGCCTCCCAGCAGCTCATTCCTGCCTGCTGTCCCCAGGGAAGAACAGGAGTTCCTTCCTACAGTGTGAGAATGCCCCTCTGACTCTCAGAGCTTCTCAGGAAGTGCTCACTTCTCAGGAAGCCAGCTCCCATGAGGTTACTTCCCCAAGTCAGATTGCTCTTGTGGAGCTGTTCACAATTTTTTTTCCCCAAATGCCTGCAGAAGATATTGGGGGAATCCATCTGCTCACCTCCAGCCTCACTAATGCCCACAGAATGACCTAGCATTCTTCCTTCATTTCACCTTCCCAGCAGTTCACCATCACTTCCCTTAGGTTGAAGAAAGAAGTGTGGAGTCATCAGCTGCCACAGAGCCAAAGCATTACTCACAGGAGAGTGGGAAAGATGATCCCAGAGTTTGCTGCTGGGACCACTGAGGCAAAGAACCAAAGGAGCAAGAGATGGCTCAGCCTCAAGGGGATAAGGTGATAAATGCTCCTAATATGACAGCAGCAGCAGAATTCCCCCAAGGATGAGAAGGTCAGTACAGCCCTCTATTTTCTGGTGATACAGACTCAAGTCAGAGAGAAAAATAAGATTAAAAAAAAAAAAAAAAAGGAAAATCTGAGAAGGGTTTGGACAGAAACATACCTCCATTCATCATTTTGTCTTTGGCCAAAGGATGTGTTGTGACTTTGCTGCCATACCCTATCCCATGTGCCAGAAGGGCAGTAGGACCTGTAAGAAACAAAGTTGCACCAGTGAGGACCTGCCTTCTGCTACAAACACTTTCAAGAACAGACATTTGGGCATTAGGACCCCCAGGGATCAAAAGTCACTGTGAACAGACTACTTTTTATAAAAACTGATGCCAGCCCTATCTCTGAAGCAAAAAGCTCTCACATTACAGTTCACATTGATGTCCCACCCATGACTGTGCTGCCTTTGAGGGAGTGAGGAACAACCCCCTTCCAGACATTTTATTTAAAACTGCTTGACATTAAGAAACAAACGGTCTGCATTTCAATCTCAACATTAACTACCTACAATTACTTTACAACCTTGTTAAACCTTGAATTTAGAGACTTAACAGATAGGGTTTCATTTGAGCAAGTCTCTACATGCTGCAGTTGTCTGCCAAGCAGCGTTTTGGACAGATCATGGTCTAACTGTTCAGTTTTTAGTTTCAAGAGTTTCTCCTTTCTTTTCGTACTTCCTCCTTAGCCTGAACAGAGAAAAGAATTTATGTCAAGAAGTGCTAAGTCATCAGACAGGAAATCCCTATGGGAATTCAAAAAGAAACTGAAGGCAAGATTTGTCTGACATGAGTTTCATTTCTGTTCATTCATTTAATTCTGGATCTAGTACAGGAAATAACCTCTTTGTGTACAGTTGGAATGAGCTCTAAGAATCATCCTGCTTACAAGCAAAGGCTCTACTGGGCAGGTGTGAATTTGGATTGTTCTGCAAGAGACACAGATAAAGAAGCAGATGATTATAATTGCCAAGTTGAGGAATGTTCACAGCTCTGTATGCCTAGCACCTAAATGAGGAAGAAAAGCAAAACATCCCCCCAGGAATGTACCAAAAACCAAAAGTGAGAATCTCCTCCTGGAACACACTCTGACTTCCTTTTCTGCATTCATCATCTCTCTCTTCACTCAGCTTCAGGTCCCCAAGACTAGCCTTCAGCTGCAGTACTGGCAATTTTTCACCTTGCTTTTTAAAACACAAATCTTACAAAGTTCATTATCTGGATACCAAGCTGTGCAGAATATGTAAGTGGACAACCCTCTCCTCAAACCAAGTCCACTTTTTGCTGCAGCTTGGGAAGGGTGAGACTGTAATTCTATATTTCTGGCCTTCTTTCTGAAGCTAAAGGGCAGGAGTGCTTATGTGAGATAAATTTACAGCAATGACACTCTGCCAGTGCTGGATACTTGCAGAAAGATCACCAGAATAAGCACACACTTAAAAAAAAAAAAATCCTGGCACACTACTTTTCACTTTTTATTTTAAAGACAGTAACACAACTGTTTGGAAGGAACGAGGTAACAAGCAGAACTTGCAGGGTAAGTGTTCACAGAGATTTATCTGCTATTAAATTTACAGAAAAAAATCAGATGCTGAAAGGTATATATATATATATATATATATACAGTCACAAATTCCTGGTACTAAATTACAGGAAAACAGATTTCTAAGACAGGAAACTGTCTTCATGCTTCTTCAAAATATCCAAATGCTTTACAAAGCAAGACTCTTGGTTAACCCACCTGCACATATTGCAGCAATCAGGCCTTTTCTGCTTTCCTGGTCCTTCAAAATGTCTTTCACAGCAGCAGACTGTATGAAGAAACATCACAAGTCATTGTCTTGTGGTTGGTTACTTGAAGCACGGTTGAAACAGTTTTCACCGAAATTTCATAAATATGTTTTGCACAGAAAACCAACTGGAATTTTCCCTCCCTGCCTCAGGACAGAGGGCAATGACAATATCAAGAAGGAGAAAAAACTGAAACCAAGACATACTTGCCCCAAAAGGAAAGAGGAAGGAAATAAGAAGGAACTACAAAGTACCTGACCCACATGAAAGGTGGTTAACCCATGGCCACAGAAAGTTGTTGTTTGAAAATACAGGACAACAGAAAAGAGCATTCATAAGATACCTGCAGACAGTCTCTATCATTCTTAAGGAGATTTATACAGGACATTTGTCTCATACTCCACTAGCTCACAACCTCTGTGATACCACCTAAACCCCATGTGATAGATCAATTTGTCTGCCTGCCTTCCACAAGGAATTCATACCACCACTGCAACAGCTTTGCACCAGAGACAGAATTCTGCAAAGGAGCAGAGTCCCTTGGGTTTGGACAGTTTTGTGTCTCAGCAACAAATCTTCATTTGCAACTGTTTCGTCTTCATATGAATATGAACAGAGCTCTTTCCATAATGCAAACACCTTCCCATTTTTATTCTGTTTCACTAGGTACTCATGGCCAAGAATTTACCCAGTTGTCTCCCACCTATATAATCACAAGAAGGCTTACGACCATTAACAATTAGCTCACTGATTCATTCAGGAGAGAATTTGCAGATGCTGAACTGAATCTGCAGGATTACTAAGCAAGTGCTGACCACCCCACTACTCATGAGAATGCCCATGAATTTTTAAAATGCCAGAACTTTACCTCAGACAAGTTTTGAGCTCCAAGGTTCCCTCCAGGCAGGACCACAACATCATAAGGCCCCTAAACAAAGAAAGATAAAACTGTTCTGTTGAATAGAGGCTGATACGTACATTACACTGTTTACATACATTACACTGTTTGAAGACCACTGCAGCTGACTCAAGTGGCAAGCAAAGAAATACACCTTTTCTTTCACTGAACAACACTTCATGGTCAGAAAACTAGTTCCAATTATGAAAAAAATGCTAATTTCTGTTCCAGGAAAAGCCTACTATCAATTAAGTCTCTCACAGCATTGACTTTCAAGCCCAGTGCACTTAAAAGCTTCAGCAAGCCAGTGACAGCTCTTGCGTTGTAAAGACAAGTGGTTTTGCTCCAACCTCACTACAGGTCTACAATAACATTATTTAGCTTCCCATCAGAACTTTGAGTTGGCCCAAATCACAGTATTTTGTTGAGCCAACTAACAGGAAAAATAAAGCTCTGTGACTGATGTTTTGCAAAAACAAATACCTGGGCAGAATTAGGAAATTGTCTGAACCTAGCAGGCTGTGAAGCTGGATATCACTGAAAGGGGCACAGTGGGATGTGCAGTTCTGTAATTCACTGCTACAGAGTTAACACAACATGCAACATATGTCCAAAGGTAATGCATAAGCTTTCCAAATTCACCTCAGAAACTGCAAGAGACTATGCTGGCCATTATACCAGAGAAGGGGGATGACCAACCTGTTTTCTGGCATCTTCAAGACTGGCATCAGGACAAATGAAGACATCTCGACTACACTGCACTGGTTCTTTTCCTGTTAGGCCTGCAACAGTCACCTTGATCTAACAGGAGAACAAATATATTATTACAAAACAAGAATCTAGGGCATTTTTCTTATATTTTAGTTCTTAAGTAGTACACAGAACAAGCGAAGCTGTACTGAGAGCTTGTTCCTCTTATGACAGACAAAATGGGGAGCACAGGCATGGAATGACAAAGGTGGTGGGAGAAGATAATGTTTATTTCAGTCATTTCTAGATAAGTGAAGTTGGTGTGTTTATTTAAAGTATTATTTTCATTCCTAATGAGATAACAGTGTGCTACTACAACTGCAAGAGTAACAAGCATGAGGAATCCCAACAGCCAGAACTGTAGTTAATAACTGAATTTCAAAAGTAGCTCAAGAAAAGCTATGCAATGTCATGAGCTGCAATTACTAAACTTTTCACACCCCTACAAAAGAGCATTTCCAGTTACTGTACATGGAAGTAGCTGTGTTTTCTGACAGAGTAGGATTTACTTGAAACATCTGCTCCAGTCCACATCAGAGCTGTATTTTGAAAGGTTACCAGCAAATGTCAGGCATGCTCATTAGCTACAACTATTTGCTAACCAGCAAGGTGATGAGGGTAAATTTTCACTTCACACAACAGACCACACACTGAATTCCTGGCAATGAACATTCCAGGCAATGAACGTCAGCTTGAGGCAATGATTTCCCCTCGACCAGGCACTCACAGAGATTTTTCACTGTTTCATACATACTCACCCCAGCTCTTCTCATAACATCAGTGGGGATGACAGTTTCCATCTCCTCTGCCCCTTTAGCCAGAATCACCAATGCTCTCTTTGAGGCCATGTCTTGAGGGGCCGCTCTTAGGGTGGTGGATGTGAAGGAAAAAGCTGAGTGGGATAGAAAGACAATGTGGTTAGAAGGCAAATCCCCTCGTATGAATCATTCCTTATGCTGAAATTGAACAGTAATTTGTACTTTTGCATGTTCTTTCACTTAAACCACCTCAGGATGGTTCACTAGCTTAAATCAATAATCATTCAAGAAGAATGCATGATATTAAAAGATTAAGGCACAGCACATCAGCACCACAAGAGGAAGCAGCTTGGCCTAATCAAGACCTTACATAACCTGTGTCTGCCAGAGAGGGGTTCAGGGTGGGTGGCAGAGCTGCTTTCAATTTGCTCGCCCTCACTCATTCCGAGACAATTGACTCCTACCCAGGTCAGCACTTACAAGAAGGGCTTGCAAGAGCTTTGACCTCATGTCTGGTTTTTAGTTTCCACACAGCATGCTTCATGAGGAGTTTCCTGTGACTTAACAGTGACTCGACCAGTGCCCCTGCAACATCTCACCAAGAGATTTTCTGGGTTATTTTGCAACCTTGTGGGGGAAGAAACACATGTGCACATGTGTGATGGGGGAGCAGACCACAGGATTGAGCAAATGGAACAAACCAGGCTTCAGACTTTTTTTTTTTTTTTTAGCTTTTAAATTCAAGTTGAGGTGAATGGCCAAATTTCCATTTGAAGGTTAAGTTAACATAACTTTACATCATGTAAAACACCCACTAACTCACACAGGTCTGAGAGAAGTCTGTGAAAGCACCTGAGAAGGCATTTCACAGGTTACTACTCTAAAACACTGAGATTTTTGTCCTGTTCAGGGACCTTCCATCTAGAACTGCAGTAGTACCTGGGAGCCCTTCGTAAAACGTGATGCACATTTAGGTGCCTACACAAAATAAAATCATCCTCACTCTGCTTCAACTTCATCTGTTTTCAGGCTTGCTCCCTACTGGTAGCCTCCTTTAGAATGTTACTTCAGCAATGCAGTAATATACAGCACAACATCCCACTGAACCAGCCCAAGCAGAAAAATTCATTATGTCAAATCCTACTTTTAGGGAAACTTTATGTACTCTCAATATAAAGCACACTGATGAAGTACACCCAAATCAGTAATAATAATTTATGTAATTATAATAATAATTTAGGTATTACTAATAACTTCAGAACAACGCAGAGCTTCTCAATAGCTTGTCTTGAGGGTACACATTGATTCTTCAAAATTTTCATATGAATTTGACTAGAAAAAAAACCTACCTGAAGGGCCACCATGCAGAAATGCTGCATTTGCTTTTTATTGAAGAAAAATAGTCTAGATCAGAGTTTGCATCCCTGTCTTTTATTAACTCTTTAAATGAAAATAGGCATCCGATCCTGAAACCTTTACTCTTTCTCCTAGTTCTGCAAAAAGCAGTCTCTCCATAGTGCCTTTAGATATTTATTGTACAACACTGCCAAATTCTTGAGCATTAACACTGTTCTTCATGCGGGTGCATACGCAAATAGCTGTGCCACTACTATGGAAAGCCAGTTTTTGAGAAGACATAACTAAGTTACACAGACCTAACAGCAACTTCATTTAACAAATCTTTAACAAGCTACCTATACATAGTAAACGCCAGTCTCCCATTTGCTCCTCAGTGCCAACTAAGGCCGCCTCAAACCTATCAGCCAAACGCATTGCCCAGCGTGGGTACACGTGCCTTTCGGTGAATCAGTAACCCCAACAAGGCTGGCTTTAGGAAAAAAAAATCACAGCCTTCAGTCAGNTGGGAGGCTCGGCCCGGCCCCGCCCGCGCTCCGCCCCGGCACCTCCCGCCGCCCGCCCGCGCTGCCGACGCGTTCCGCTTTTCTCACGGTCTCTGGGCACGCAGAGAGCGCTCCGGTGTCATCGCCGTGACAAGAGTCACCTCCTCCGGCGGCGCGACCGCGACTCGAGCAGCTGCTGCCGCTGCCGCTGCCGCTGCTGCCGCCGCCCCGCACGTACCGAGCAGAGCCGAGCCTTGCTCTTCTCTGCCCCAAGTGTCTGCCCGACACTTCTGTTTGCCGAGGCTCGCGGTGCCCAGGGAATGGCTGTGGCTCAGGGATGTTGTTGCCCCTGGTTTTAAGGAGNACACTGATGAAGTACACCCAAATCAGTAATAATAATTTATGTAATTATAATAATAATTTAGGTATTAGTAATAACTTCAGAACAACGCAGAGCTTCTCAATAGCTTGTCTTGAGGGTACACATTGATTCTTCAAAATTTTCATATGAATTTGACTAGAAAAAAAACCTACCTGAAGGGCCACCATGCAGAAATGCTGCATTTGCTTTTTATTGAAGAAAAATAGTCTAGATCAGAGTTTGCATCCCTGTCTTTTATTAACTCTTTAAATGAAAATAGGCATCCGATCCTGAAACCTTTACTCTTTCTCCTAGTTCTGCAAAAAGCAGTCTCTCCATAGTGCCTTTAGATATTTATTGTACAACACTGCCAAATTCTTGAGCATTAACACTGTTCTTCATGCGGGTGCATACGCAAATAGCTGTGCCACTACTATGGAAAGCCAGTTTTTGAGAAGACATAACTAAGTTACACAGACCTAACAGCAACTTCATTTAACAAATCTTTAACAAGCTACCTATACATAGTAAACGCCAGTCTCCCATTTGCTCCTCAGTGCCAACTAAGGCCGCCTCAAACCTATCAGCCAAACGCATTGCCCAGCGTGGGTACACGTGCCTTTCGGTGAATCAGTAACTCCAACAAGGCTGGCTTTAGGAAAAAAAAATCACAGCCTTCAGTCAGTGCCCCGAGTTCAGAGACCGCTATTCACAGGCAGGGCACGGCTGACGGCAGCCCGGCTGGAAAGGCCGCATCCCCGCGTTTTCACCTGCGGGCTTTGGGACACGGCGCCATTCCACGCAGCACGGACGGCACAAGGCCGTGCTTGGGCCGAGGCCGCCTCACGGGCACGGCGGGNCGACTCGAGCAGCTGCTGCCGCTGCCGCTGCTGCCGCCGCCCCGCACGTACCGAGCAGAGCCGAGCCTTGCTCTTCTCTGCCCCAAGTGTCTGCCCGACACTTCTGTTTGCCGAGGCTCGCGGTGCCCAGGGAATGGCTGTGGCTCAGGGATGTTGTTGCCCCTGGTTTTAAGGAGTTTCGGTGTTTTGAAGGACAGACAGAGCTGGTAACGGGGGCCTTTAGGACTGCTGCAACGCCCCGCTGTGTAAAAGCCGGCTCGCAGGTGCTGGGTCTGGGTTCGGGGTGCCAGGCGCACGAGAGCTCCGGCAGAGCGGGTCAGTGCAGGTGAGGAGAGCCGGGCATAGGGAAGGACTTTGCTGAGGGCTCTCCCGGGATCGGTGCGGGTTCAGCTCCCGGTACGGGGCGCTTTGTGTGCTGCCCACAGCGGACTCCGCTCGGAACCCTGGACAGGGCCGGTCCTTGCTGTGCCTGCCCGTATGCCGGGCACACACACATGAGGGATACATTCCGCTACAGCTTCTCTGTCACAACTCAGCACTCAACTCCTCAGCGCTCTCAGCGTCTGCTGCTGCCCGCGCTCCGGGCCCGGCTGAGGGACAGCGCCGCGGCCGGGGATTGGCTGCGGGGAGGTGCAGGGGGCGGGGCCAGGCCCGGGGATTGGCTGCGGAGGCCGCAGGGGGCGGGGCCGTGCGTCCGGTGCGCGCTCCCTCGGGCGAGGGCCGCTCCGCCCGCTCCCGGCC
>VXBU01015246.1:1146539-1179615 GCA_013400315.1 Bombycilla garrulus
CCCAAACCCACCCCCAAGCCCACCCAAAACCCACGCAGGCCCCGCAGCGCCACCTCGCGGGTCCCCCAAGCCCCGAGGGACACCGAGCTCTCCTGTCCCTGCTCTCCCCAAAACCTCTCTGCCCCACACTGCAGTGCTGGCTAGCTCACAGCTGATCTGGACTAATCTGCACTAGTGAAACATTTGTAAAGATTTTACCTCGAAAATGTCTCACAACAGAGTTCTCTGCCACAAAGAAACCCAAATTGGAAAATTTGACCATTTCCAAGTGCAGCAGTGTTACAGAAATGTGTGCACCTCCCACGAAATGAGCCCAAGGCTCCCAGCTCCTACAGCTGGGACTGGTGAAATGAGAAGGATGGACAGAGCTAACAAACAGCCTGTGCCTTTCAGCAAGGCTGCTTTGTGCTCCTTTCTGTGATGACCAGAAAAAGGAAATAAAGTTTTTATTTTGCTTTTACCCAGATCATAATTTCTTATTAGAGTTGAACAGATTTTTTGGGATACCAGGTAAAAGGTACAGAGACAGTTCCAGCCTTGCTGCAGATGTGTTCCTCTTTCCTTACACACTCTGCTGTCATAATTTCAGCTTTAAAAAAAAACTGTAATTGCGTAGCTAGCTCCATTACTTTTTCTTTTTATGAAAAAAAAACTTATTTCAGGATCTGGTTTCTGCTCCTCTGTTTGTGGCTGCGTTATTCAGAATTCAATACCCATAAGATATTGACGTGCTGGATTTCCAAGCCTCAGTCATGCCAGATTTACTTTCCTTCACGTCAAGCAGCGTGAAGGCTCAGGTTGGTCATTCTGCAGTGCTGAGAGGACAGGGAAATCAGTTTGTCAAGCTTCACTTGGAGAATATACCCAGACTACAGATGGCCAGCCCAGCAGGGCCAAAGAGCAGGAGGGTTTTTTCCCTTCAGACTGGTGGAAACTCTACTACAAAGGAGCAGTGTTTTGGCAGCTGTGATCCCACGCTCAAGAATTTTTAGACCTTGCCAATTCTGTAGCAAAATAAAATATCTTCAGAGAGGCCTAAGGACACATCATCTTCATCACACAGGAGTGTGTGTCCAGGCAAGCACATATTCACCTACACACCTTCAGCACACCTCAGAACAAGAGAGGTTAGGTCAGAACCTCTCAGAGGTGTTACAAAACACTGAAAGAAATTCTGGAGATTAAATACTCCTATGCATACCCAAATACATCCTCTGTAGCACCACCCCACATTACATTACAGCTCACACACAGTGAACAGAGGAAGCATCTTCAAAAAGAAGTTTAACAGCAGGTTATGGTTAGTTTTTTCCTTTGGTTTCCTTATTCTCCAAACAGGCTATTTTCAGCACACATTAAAAGGCATAGTATAAATAGGGCAATGTAATTTGGTAGCAGGAAAAAAGCACCTTATTACATATATGATCTCACAAGGCAGCTATTTCAGTACACAAAATAGATCTAAAAATCATGTTATGTAGCTGAATAATTGGCTAAAATGTTAAAGTCAAAATAAAGTTTTTAGGTGTTAATGAGAACAGATATCTGCAGCAACAGCAAAGCAAAAACCCCCAAACCCCTATAGAATAGACTCTACCAGAAAAATGAGTAACAGTGCAAATGTTTTTCCAGCCAAGATGTATAACTCATTGGAAAAACATGTTAAATTAAAATTGGTAGTAAAATTCAAGGAAGAGATGGGTATATATACAATAACAAGCTCATCTGCAATTACAGTGCCAATACAAAATCATTCTACTGCACACCTCTCTTCTTGTAAACTCAATTCAAGCCAAAGTTTTACACTAAAAATTATATCCTCTGAAGAAGTCTCTCGTACAAATGCTACTGGTAAATCTCACCTCGAATTCCTGGTTTTGCCAACTGTCACAATAATTGACTAATAACAACTCATGCTTGCTTGCCATAAAGCACTTAGCAACAAGGGAAAGAACTGCTGCATTGTGTATTACATTTCATCCATATTATTTGACACAGAAGTAGATAATTTTTGGGGATGTTTGTGATTGGTTTCATTGAGTCTTTTTTTTGCCCCCAAAGTTGTCTTGGCTTCACTAGCAACTTGTTCTTCATGAGCCATCATATTAAACCAGGAATTGTTGTTTCTTCTGATAATGAAGGATAATCTTTTATGATAGGTTAACATATATTTAATGCTTAGAATTTGCTCAGTAATTTATTTAACCCTACTACTGTAATTTATCTATCTACTGCTGCCCTGCCCTGAGGCACTTGAAAGACTAAATAAGCACTTCAAAAACTTTCCCCACAGAATATTGCAGAAGAGTTTCAAATCAACTTCCAAGTTTCCAAAGTGCCATTCCCACTGACTTCCCTCTCCCATGGATCTGGGGCTCTGTACCTTTGTTTAGGATGAGCTGTTTCTTTGCTTGGCATGATGACGTTGGCACTGTCGCCCAAGGGAGATGCCTTTGACATTTTGGGAGAGGAAAAGTGTCCAAGTGACAACTTCAGACCTAAGCAGAGGCAATAAGCTGCGGGCAAGTTGCCCAACTCGAGCATGACGCACGTCATGATGGCTCGAAGAGGCTGAGTCTTCCTTGAGGAAAGACAAAGGACAGCAGTTGCTGGTAAGAGTGCTTCATTAGCTTTCCTTGGAGGATGCTGAGAGTGAATATTGATAATACCATTGTCATTGATAGTTCACTGAAGGAGAAGCATTTGTACAGAGCATCCAGCACCAACAGTGAGATCATGCATCAAATCAGACCTAATTACTGTCTGCAGTTTTGGAACTAAGAGCTGCATGACTCAGATGAGGAGAGAGAATTCCTCTCTTGCTACTTATCTCTCTCACAGGGAAGCACAGGGAAAGAGGAATAAAACATACTAGGTTAATTCTGTAGAGAAATTCTTTTGTCACAAACATTCAGTTCAGCAAAAAGACAACCAGAGAAACAGGATTTTGTAGCTCAGATACCTGAAGCATTATGCTCAGTAGTCGAGGCAAGTGCAATACCAGCCCTCTCTGTGCACACAGGGAAGTTTGGAGAAGTTTAGGCTGGCAGGATCTCTGCAGGTCCTTTCCCACCTCTCCAACACCCCACACCTTTGCACTCAGATCAGAGCATTTAACTCACACGGGGATGCCAAGGGCCTCATCAAGCTTAGTTGTGAAATTCTGTCCCATTCCATCCTTGGATCTATTCAAACCTGACTGGACACGATCCTGGACCAGCTGTCCTTGCTGACCCTGCTTGGAGCAGGGGGATTGGAGTATGAGATTTCCAGAGGTGCTTTCTGACCTCAGCCTCTTTTGGAGCCCACTGTGTTTCTGTCAGCCCACCCATGGGGACCTGCATCCCCCGAGTTAGACCTGCAGCAGAAATACTCCTGTTCTAGCTGGCTGATGTAGCCAGCTTGAAATTAGTTTTAAAAGCCACAGGATGTACAATATGAAAATTAATCTTTGACAGGAAACACCAATAAAGGAAAAAGAGGAGAAGCAGGTAAGTTTACGCCTTTTGCAACTTAAACTTATCACAAAATTCAGCATAAGGAAACAACTTTAGTAACATAAATTGGATGTCATAGTATCTTGAAGAGCATTTAAAGACAAAAACATCCGAGTAGAGAGGCAGAAAAGTAACAAACCTCAATTTGTTACAAACAGGCATTATTTTCTCATCATTAAAAGGAAAGAATATTGCCATAAACTTCCCATTTTCTATTATTTTCAAGACTCTATACAGTTGGATGTGACACTGCTTAGAGAACGGAGGTGAGGGACCAGTCCTTGCTCTGTGATATGATAAATCAAATTGCAAGTAAAGTAGACAAAATACACCAGATGGAGGCAAACAAGGACTGAAATGATGAGATTGCATAAGGCAACTCCTGTGTTAGCATTAGGCAAAAGCAAAAGGCAAACAGGGCAAAAATCCTTGCTAACATACTCAGAATTAAGTAGTTAGTTCCAACTGAAAGAGAAGTGAAATGGGAAATAGTCTTCCAGTCTGAGGGACCTGTGTTTAAGATCAACCAAAGTGGTTTGTATGAACCAAGAAGTCTCCAGATGGAAGCTCTACTTTCTCTGCCAAGGGAGTTCTCTAGGGCACCATTGGATGAGGTTTTCCCAAATAAACAGATGTGAAGTTCTGCAAGGTGGATCAAAACAAATAAAAGATTTGAGTTCTCCTAATGTTACCTTTGTAAGTTAACAAGCTTTTTTAACTCTCTCTCTTTTTTACTTTTTCTGGCACAACAAATACAACACAACACATCCATCCATCTCACAAAAGAGAGAGGAAAAAAAAAAAGTGCATTTCATATCAGATGCTTTGCGTCAAGACTGCTGAGGCTCATAAATCAGCTGTCTACTGCCCTGGTCATTTCAACCAACGTCTGACCCTTTTGTTAACTCATGATTTATAACTGAAAGTTACTTTTTTTTAAATGCCAGATTTATAAACTTCACTGTGCTTGGTTTGATATAATATCCATTTTGTACACCAAGCTATAAGACAGTAAATTTATTGTCCATGAACTGTTACCTTGAAAAATTACATCAATGCAAAGTGGTTTCCATTTAGAATCAATGGGCAATAAATTCATCGGATTTTTTTTGAAGGGGGGAGAGAAGATGATGATATTTATGAGGTCATGAGTGGCTATATAATGGGTGAAACTGGGAGCTGAGGCTACAGTTAGACAGGAGTTCTGAGTTACAGGGTTAGACACAACGAAACATCCAACACAGCAATGATGCATAAACTGATACTTTGCTGTCTCATTATCATCAACTTCTCCTGTCCTCTCTCATCTCTCCCCATCATCAATGCCAGTGAGATGTCTTATCAACACTCAGGTAAGACTTTTTTTGATTTTAATGGTTATCATGAAGGGGCTGGAGCAGTAAAAGCAGAAAAAGCAGCAGGTGTACTTTCCAAGGGGCCTGGATGTGTGCTGCTCAGCTGCAGAAAGAGCAGGAATGCCTTCAGGACACCAGCAGCACAAGGGACGTCAGTGGGTGCTGCTCTTGTACAATGGGGAGCTTGGGTGCACTAAACAGTTGGGTGCCGTGCTGCTTTGAGATCCAGGAAACAAAATTATGCACTGAGGAGAAAAAGGTTATCTGAGCCTTACAGCACTGAATGTGGGCTGGTATTCAGAGCATTCATAGGCATTGGGTAGCTTAAAGAAACTAGGCTGAATAGTCTCTCCTGTTTCTAACCTTTGAAAGGAGCTATTTTATGTTTAAAAAGGGGAAAACCTAGTGCAAACATCAAGAACAGGCAAACCTCTCTTACACTCCTATGTATTGAGAATGCTATTTGCTTGCACAAATTCAGATTCCATTCAGCCCAGGGAAAGAATAAATCTTTGCTTGAGAAAGTGATGCTCAAAGTTTGAAATGGCTCAGCAAAAATGCACAGCAGAATCTGGAAGGTTACTGTCATCAGACCTCACTGGTACAGGAAGACCTTCTGAAATGAATTCTGAAAGAACAGGCAAACCAACCCAGAAGTTATTGCATAAAGCTGACTATTAAAAAGTGTCTGTTCTTACCTGCTTTGCAACAGCTGTTGTGCTGGTTTATAGGTATCAGGAATCCCCAATCTGCTTTGGAAACCTTGGACTCACTAAGCCAGCATCTTCTCAAGCCTGTCACAATGTAATTTACATTTACAGGTACCCCTGACTCAATATGAGTAATATCTGTCACATCATAGCTGGCTCTAACCATTATTGCATTAGGTTGAAGACACTGTGCTTCTTAGATCTTCCTGGCTAATATAAAAAGTCTCTGGGAGCGAGAAGACAGAAGAGGAACTCTCTTATAGAAAATTTTGGTTTTTGTTTTTTTTAATCTCAAAGTAAATTTACCTGCTAGCACTTCTCTGATTTAAAGAATAATCCACGGTCAGAGATATAGATAGTGTCCACATAGTATTGGGAATGTTTTATATTCTTATTCTGAGTCCTATAATGAAATCTCTGCTTTGCAAGTGTTCTTTTATGCAGTGAATCAATTAATAACATGCATATCCAAGGTCTTCAAGTTCCTGATCTTTGTGCAAGTTTTTGAAATGTTGGGAGATTATTTGCAGTTTATTTTCTTACATATCCATGTGAGGAGCTACACAGTCACATCCATCCCTGCAGGTCAGAGCAACTGAAACTCCACAGGGTCACCTACAAGTACAATTACAAAATTATATTCATCTCCACAAACAGTGTTTGGTTTGGTTGCCCACAATTTTGGATATCTGCTATATTTTAGCAAAGATGAAATTTGCTGCTCAGATTACAAAAACCCAAGTAACCTGGAATATAACACTGCTAAGGGCTTCTGGTGGCAACCTGCCTCAGGGCACAGGCAGCCACAGAATTCTAAAGTCTCTATGCACAGACAAATTAATTCTATCAGCAAGCTGCTGTGTTGGAAAAAGTAGTAACAGCTGTACTGGTACACACATTAAATGAGAGATGACTGAAATGCACCAAGAAGCACAGCTGCAAAAATAAGTTGTAAGTTTTCCTACCTTTATTCCTGCCCTTCCTCACCTTCTATTGCATTCAGTAATTGCAAAACTGAGCAGGTTAATAGGTCTTGAACAGGAAGTTTTTTCTTTATTCACAGGAAAGCTGCAGCATAGGAACTAGTTGATAAAGAAATGAACTAAAATAAAATTTTCAGAATTACATACAAGTCTGATCTGCATACTGGAAGGATGAGGTTGAGTACCTCAAGTGACAGGAGGGGCTGCTGTTGCTCAAAAATTTTTGTAACAAAATATATGGCAGAGAAATGAGAATCTGAGACTAACATCAGGAAGGTATCTTTTCTCAAAGCTTTGGAAGGGAAGGAACACAAAACCAACTATCTACTATTAGAATAATTAAATAAGCATAGATGGTTGGTGCTCTCATAAAAATCTTCAACAGTTGGGGCCAACAGACCTGATCAGAAATCACCTGAGACAGACAATCAGGGATGCAAAGCAAAAGACTCACCCTGTGCCTGTTTCTGTCATCTTCCATTGGCAGCTGATGAAGATTCCAGGTTAAACCTGGAGAGGCTGGGCAGCCTCGGAAGCTCCTCCCTGCTCCAGCTCCTGCCAGAGCTCCTGGGCACACTGACTGAGGGCAACAAAGCAGGTGAGGGCTCACCACAGCAATGCCCATGGTTTGTACCTCCAGCTTCCACAGGTATCATACCCCAGCTCCCAAGTATTTGCTAAAATACAATGTTATGCATAAGCAACAAACAGCTGTCATTCATTTAACTGGGATTTGGAGAAACCTGCTGAGCAGCCATGCCTGCAGCTCAGCATCAACTCCTAAAGTCTCCAAATGAGTGTGCAAAACTTCCAGATAGCAAAACCAGCGAGAAGATTGGCCTAAGAGGAGCTGGCAGACAGAACAAAACACCAGTCTCACAAAACAAAAGCATTTGCAGGAAGTGCAGAATCAGTAGCAATGGATGGTTTGGGAAGCAATAGATGCGACCCTTGTACATTCCAGTCTAAGATTTCTGTCAGCTATAGCATTATGGCACGTGAGAATTACCTGCCTAATTCATGATTTCTAAATGATAAAACATTTCATTGTGTCTCCCCTCTAACAGGTCTTCCCCCCAGCAACTACAACCCAGGGGAAAATATCAAAGAGGTAAGTAAATTACCATCTGTCACCGAAATGAGAAAAATAAGACTTTAAACTAAACAGAATTGTTACCAAGACATCATTTCAGATCCACAGACTTCACAAATAGTGTAGATTAAAGTAATATGCCACAGTGTTCTTGAAGCTGGAATCACTTAGCAGTTAGATAGGCAGGGAAGAGAGGGAAAATGGAAAAGGAAAAAAAAAAAAAGAGCAAGTAATCTAGACCATTTAATTCTAAACATTCCACTTTTTTTTTTCTTTTCTTTTTTTTCCCCTAGGAAAGTAGCTAAGCAAAGGCCAATTTCCAGCTTCATCAGCCCAGGCACCAGTATTTCCACCATCACCACCCCCAGCACAGGCTACACAGTATTATCAGATTTGTTATGAACCATTATGTACATGGAGAACATCATCCACCTTCACTTCCTGCTGAATTAAATGTAAATGCAGAAGACAGGGATGACTTTTAGGGCAACATCTAAAGCAGAGGTCACACTGGGCAGTCCCCTCCTTCCCCCAGACAGAATACAGGGTGATCAGGAAGGGTGGGGGCAGTGGAGAGTGTACTTTCCCACCGGGAACCACCCACCAGTAACCTCTCTAATGCTGTTTGATTTCAGACTTTCTACGGCAATCATCCTCAAATTGCTCTGCTGGGACGATTCTTGACCAAGGACAGGAAACAATACAAGAAACGTGGGAATCTTTCTGAGTGCTTCTGGAAATATTGTGTGTAAACAGGAAACTCCCTGACTGGTTGCATAATTTATACAGATGTCTGGAAACATGTATAAAGATTCGCTTGATTTAAAATGAGAATGAAGAAACAAAGGCAGCGCCTAACTTTAGACTCTATGCTACTTGAAAATGAATAAATTCTTGATGTTTTGCAATTATGTTGTGACCAATGTGGTAATTTCTTCAAGTTCAGCACAACAGGAAGGAAGTAATGGGACAGAAATACACAACACAAAGAGAACTTGGGCAGGGGAAGCAAAATTCCCATGGGGTTCTGTGAAAACTCCCAGAAGAGTTCAACTGTGTCTAAGTCCAGAGGCAAGGGGACTTTCTCCTTTGCCACTGGGTGTAGATTGTGGTGCCAGGAAGAAGGGTCACTGCTGCATTCCCTGAAAATGTTGATGGCAGCTTAGCAATGCCCATCCCCTCCTGCCATCCCCAAGGCACCACAACGACAATCAGCACATGTCAGGATCAAGCAGCTGCTCTCACAACTGCTGGAGATGACTTTCTCTCAATCACCTGTAAAAAGACTCACAAATCTATTTCTCTGCCCAGCCCCCAGCTACCCATGACAGGGCTGCCTGTGCATACCACGGGTTTTAAGAATTGTGCGTGATGATCATCAAGCACAGAAAGGAAGGCAAACATGGTTGTCAAAACTTTACACCCAGATTTGGAGAGTCAGTGCAGGCAGGAATGTGAAAGATTCTGTGGCTGTGACCTGCACACACAGGGGCAGGAAGGTGACATGGATATAGATAATCTGTGTTACCAGGGCAAGCCACCTCCTGCTGGGACACTGCAGGGCACTGAGATCTGTCTCCCTGAGCTGCCACTCACTGATAATGGTGCTGTATCTTGGCATGCAACATAAATAAAGGACAAAACAAAAAGCTTCTAGCTTGACTCCTCTGTATGCAGAGGACCTCCAGACTCTCTCTGTCCTGCGAACCTTCTGACAGTAACTGCAAACAATAGAGCTGAGCAGTCAGGAATTGTCTCTGGGGGATGCCATTTCTGATAATATACACAAACTGAGCTGTGAATCCCTGCTCAATGCATATTTTGTGTAAACCTCACTCCAACGCTCACAGAAAGCTTGAAGTAAATGCCTACCTGATGCACAGGCTACATTGATCTCCATGGTACACATCATAAATCTCTGACTGTGCTGTTTAAACAAAGCCTACAGGTTTAAAACAGCTTGTTCACGTAAATTATAAGACAGATGATGCCAGCTGTAACAGAGAAAAATGTCCTCAAAGTCAGAGCAGCAGGATGCACCGTGCAGCTGTTTGATATCTACACATTCGTCCTTCTCTTACACAGTGGAACAAGTCAGTGGCTCTCTGGAAATTACTCCTTTTCTGCTACCTCATAAGCCAATAAAAACTTGTCAGAAAAGACTTCAAATTTATCTAAATGAATAACCAGCTAAGATAGACAAAGACGTGGAGAAGTGTAGAGCCTAAAAAGACTGGAGGGAAAAAGTATTTTCAAAACTGTAAGTATAAAGCTAAACAAATAAAACCACAGTGAATGATAATACTAAAATATTACAAGTATTAAAAAGTTCACTAGCCATCTACCTGAGAGAGGAAAGAAATGAAGAGCTGTCAGGCATTGAGGATGGGGTAGAGACAAGGTAATTGAGCTACAAATAGTGAAACCTTAGCTTTTAAAACTACAAAATACTTGCTAACATTTCTGGCATCTAAAAAAGCAATACCAAATCAATTTATTAATTCAGTTAGGCCAGTTCACAGCAGCAGGGGATGACGGGGAATTCAGCTAATTCTAATACACCAGAATTTCATCAGAGCCTGGAACTTTGTCAGTCACAGTCCTTGTCTCTGGAAAGGAAGGAGTTCAGACTGTCTTTGGACATCACTGGTATCTCTCACAGAGACAACTGTTGAGCACCCAAGTGCTTCCTTCCCAAAGGACACTCCTGGCAGGTGCCAGATAAACTCAGGTGCAGGGCCCAAAAGCAGAGCCTGGCCAGTTCATGACACAGGAGGGCAAACTCCACTGCTCCCCTATCCTCCTGTGACATACACTCCCACCCGCTTTCAGCTCTGAGCTTCTCCTCACTCCTGCAGGCCACAGACAGGGCTGGAACTGTCACAGAGAACTAACCAGACTGCAGAAAGAGTCTGGAAGGCAGGCAGGTTTGTCTTTCCATGGGAAGGGGCAGCTGGGGAAGCCAGCCAGCAGCATCCCGAGGCCATGTGCTCTGGGCAGAGGGCAAACTGGAGCTGCACTGGGAGCCCAGCAGGCAGAGCTGCACAGCAGCAGTGTGTGATGGATCTCCTGACAGGAATCATGCTGCTGGGAAGCAAATCTACTACAGAAAATACAGGCCCATTTCTTCTGAGAATGGGATGATTAAGCATCACAGGTTCAGTTTCTCACCACCTGCCAAAAATACAGCAGTACATCATGCAGCTCACCTCTGACATCCACACCAATGGGGAACTGCATGTTTTCAGCTGTGGGCCAGAACCTGAGCTGGCAGGAGGATGACTGCTATTGACAAAGCAGAAATGTGAATAGGCTGACAGACATCTGAATAAATCTCTGATTTATCTCTAGATCTCTGAATAAATACATAGATCCACCATGAACACTTTTCATTTCACAAGCCTATTCATTTATCCTCATTTTTTGAAACAGCTAGATAAATTAGACTCACATTTTTAAGAATGCTTAAAATGACCAACTATCCCTTTAAAAGTCAATAAACCCTCAGCAATGACATATCCAATGCTACTTTCCAGATGCCTGTATTTTGAGGCACTGCATCACTTACCTTATCAGAAGCAGTTATGTACTCATCTAAGATGACTTCTTTCCTTTCAAATAATAGTATGATGCTACTTTTGCTCTGTATCTTGCACTCCTTGCAGTGATTTTGGCTTTCTCCTGCAGGCTTCTTTAAACACTATCAATCATGTTATCTCTGTTAAGTCCCTTAAAGCAGAAAAAGATGAACAAATTGTTGCTCTGCCATTAGTTAAGAACTTCCTTGCCCTGAGATATGCTCATGAATTAAACCTATAATTTTTTTTTTAAGTTATCAAAGACAGAAGCTTTAAGTCCTGCATGCCAAATCCCAGCAGTTTAGAAAATGTAATATTCCACACACAAAAAGTGATTGCCCTTGTAGGCTACAGTTAGAAAAGAATATATCCTGGAGTTGGTAAGGTGGAGAAAACCAACCAACCACAAAACCCCTCAACAGAACAGCAGAAATGGCCACTACATGGCCATTTTTACTGTACCCCAACACATATACAATCAAAAAAGGTACTGAGCATTCTGTTAAAAGTTTATTTTCTACACATTACCAATAACAAAATAAACACACCTTTGAACAATCCTTTGCAGCATATTTTTCAGTTTTATTTATAAAATCAGATGCTCCTTTAAAGTGTACAGTTAAAATCACAACTGTAAATTCAACCCCAGCTGAATATTGTTTCAATAAAATACTCCTACCAACTGATGTAAAAATTCATTCAACTGTGATTCAAAACTCGATTCAGCTGGAAGATAAACACACCAATACATTACTCATTCAGCAAGTATTTACCACACTGTAAAAATACATGAGGGTCCCTTCTGTTCATAGCAATGCCATGAAAATATCTGCACAACAACTCATCTTTTAAAAACATAATTCTACATTTATGAATACAACAACAACAAAAAAAAATTGCCAGCGAAATCCTCCGAAGGTTTCCAAACTGCTGACACCCCCACAGGGGGTAGTAACTGCATCAGTGCTGTACCTGCATGTTTTCCCTCTGACCACTAAATAAATGATTTTCCAGGCAGCTCTAAACTATCTGCAGCATTTTGCCAGGCAAAACAAAGCCACAGGAACAAAACAGCAGGTGCAAATCTGGCTGCAACTCTCACTCCATTGGCCTTTCTGATCAGAAGTGCATCTTGCTGTGACCACTACAGCACACTACAGGGACTGAAAGATTAGCACAAGCTGAAGTAAAAACTGCCAGTTCCTGAAAACTTATGGAAATGAGGTCAAAGGCTTGATAAGGCATTTCATTGCAAGATGAAGTTGTGGTTCTAGCAGGGTAAAGAGTACCTTGGGAAAGTTTGGGGGTTTTTTATTTTTATCCTAAGGAGATAAAACTTGCTGATTTTGCAGCCAAGACTGTATGATTTTTTGGGAAATAAATGTCTCATCATCACACAGGGCACTGAATCATCTGTTCATTCCTCTTATATTATTCTCCTACACCACAATTTCTTCCATAATCCAGGATGTGTGTAGCCCCAGAAAAGGGATCCTACAACCTAAGATTTAGCCAGGACTACAGACTTGGAATTCAAACTCCTAGGCACATGAATTTTCATTATATATGGCCAGAAGGTCTATGGTATTCACAGCAATTCAAAAACTGTCTGGGTTTTCTGTTGCTCAGTGATTCTACTGGACACAAACTCACAGCAGTAGAGGGAACTAGAAGGGTTAACATCCCCAAACAAGAAACACAAGGAACATGATCAGGTTTCTACCTAAAGAATCTTGATCACTTGTAGCAAAGACAGCACAGGATACAGCAAGTGATGACTTCCAGATTTTACTCCTGAATTTGGAATGAACTGCAGGTATACACCTTTGTGTCTGCCTTTTTTTTATACAGCTGGGATAATAATAATAATCATCTTTTTGACATGTTCACGGACCTGTGGATCAAAAGCATTGTTCAAGTGTTAGGTACATACTGCCCTTCTCTGAACTAAGTCTCACTGTTTTACAAAAGGGATGACCTGTCTGCCTGCTAAGACATTGCAAATCAGCTCATTTTCATACTTGGGAAATAAACACTTTCAACCTCAGGAAATAAAAATAATGTACACAAAAGAGTCTACTGTTATCATAACTTTCCTCCTGCCTTAGGGTTCCAAACTATTTTGAAGGAGACAGCTGTCCTTACCTGAAATATTCAACTGAATCTATTTCACTAAGTCTCAAAATGCATTGAAGCAATCATTTTAATTTAAGCACAGCTAAGTAGAATGGATTCTAGTGCACAAGTCTAATTTGACAGATAAGTTAATTAAGAAGCTTCCCAATCAAGAAAGAACTCTTACACAAAGTATCTGATTACATGTTTTAGAGCAAATATTTTAGGCAGTGTGGTTATAAAGCAGAATACCATGTCTGGAAAATGCTATAAAAAGACTAGGAAAGGTGTAAGATATTGCCCACATCTTCCTACTTTAATACAGAAACTCCTACATGTAAACACCTACTGAAGTCTCTTAAAATAAGAGGTGTTTGAACACAAGTTGTACTGAGGATGTGTGGACCTCTGCTGATTTTTACAACTCAAGAAAAAAAGTTCAAGCTGAAAAAACTGAAAGACAAAGAAATGTAGCTTAAGAATAAATAGAAACCAATAGGTATAAACAGAGCAGGCAAAAACACTGAAAAAACCCCAAACCCATAAGAAGAACGCTGCCTGAGCAAATTAGCTTTGAAAACGCAGAAGTCTGTAAAAATAACTTTCCTTAAAATAAAATTTACCAAGAAAGATTGTCACTGGATTGACTTTTACAAGAAAAGAAACTAGATAAATATAGTTGTCCTTCAATGACCTGCAGATCACAGTCTTTTACTTGAATCTTACCAGTAACTGAAACTAGAGAAATGAAAATATTTCACAGAGCAACAAAAGGATTACACAGAACGAAAGGGTAAATGTGTTACATTCTAAAATTCTTTGCTGAGAAAGCTAAGGTGATTAATAACACCACAAGGAAATTCTGATTACATCCAGTTTTTGATAAACAGAGGGGAAATCAGACAAAATTTGCCAGGTTTTTAGCCAAGCATGTCCTGTTTGAAGAGCACTTTGAGACATTAATGAGAACAAGTCCTTTTACATGCTGAAAGTGGTTACCACATTCTGAACTACAAACTTGTTTTTCATCCATGGGTTTCAACAGCGAGAGACTCCATTACAATGAAAGAGGTTAAATCTTATGCAGGAAGTTAACAGTGCTAAGAAATAATGAATATGTAGTTTGATGTTCAAGTTTACCTCCACAACATGTGAATTTTGAAAGCAGAAGAAATGAAATGAGTTCTTCTTGGTTTTGGCATCATCACAACAAAAACAAATCAGAGGAACTGCTTAAATTATTTCCTATTTGTTAGGCCTGAATTCATCTCCTCTAACCACTCCACAAAGAAAATATTAAGATACAAACCCACCTTCCCAAGCACTACCAACGTAAGATAAAAGATTGCATGTAACTGCTTTAATTGACAACTACTTGCCTTGATAGAGAAAATTTTCCATGGGTCTGTTTTTAAAAAGCAGAGCCTTTGGACTGATACTTTTGGGTTGGTTGGGTTTTTTAATTGCTGTATGTAATTTCATCTCTGGTGTATTTGCAAACCAGTTATCCTTACTTAATTTACAAATCTGTCTTGATAAACACTGCTTTAAAATCAAAAGCTGTAAAACACTTGACTCCAAAACACAAATCACAAAAACCATAAGAAAAAATTTGCTTCTTTTCACTTCAGTTTACTTCTTCTCAATGGGCACAAGCTGGCAAAAGGCATTTGATGCAGAATAACCTGGCCAGTTTTAGTTGCTCTTTAAAAAGCCTATTGGATTCTCAAACAAGCTACAGCAATTTCAGAGCCTCAGAATATTTGGATCTTTAGTTCAGACCTTTAAATATTGAACAAAAATGAAGAGTACTGTAGCTTGGCTTCAATACATCCACCTTACTTGGAGAGTAAACGTGCTCTGATCAGTAGGTTCATCACCACAGGTTCTTAAACACTGCATCTTTTCACACTTACTTGCCAACTTCAAAAAAAACAAACACCCAAACAAAAAAAAAAAATCTTTGTATTTTGCTGATCACTGAGCAGTTAAAGGTTACAAACATAACCCATTCTGTGTCAAGTCTGTGAGGTCAGAAAGTGAAACAGCCTCCCACTGAAAGATTGTCTTCAGAGTCATGCCAGGAGTGGAGGGGGAACAGAGAAAGATTGAGTTTCATGAGTGACTGCCCATGTTGGTAAGAGATGGCCATGGAGATTCACTGCTGGGATGGAGCAAAGCCAGAGGGAAAGAGGGTCAGTGACACCAAGCAGCTGCACTGCCACAGCTGCTGATGTCCTCAGCGTGGCAGGACTGGAGGTGGCTCTCCCTTGTTCTCCATGCTGTCCTCAGCCACTGCAGCCTCACAATTTGCTTCCCTGCTGTCACACGTAACACAGCCCTTTGAAAAGGAGCAAGAAATAGTAGTTTAAATTCTTTTTATGAGTGCATTTCAAAGGGTCAAATCCTACGGAATGAGACATTGCAATCCCTTGAAACCTCTCACCAAGGGATGAGATCTCTCTAAAAGCAGAGATTATACAGGCATCTTGCAGATCCTTGCACCTGTCACTTACCTTGCCTCAGAGGTTAGTTAATTTGGTTAGTGGAACATACAGTTCTACCTTTGAGATAAAAAGGCATGTGACTTTCTTGCATTTGGAGACCTTAACATTCAGCTTTATAAGCAAACTCCTTATTGAAGATCTGGACTCCAACCTGAACAGCAACAACACTGACCAATGTAAACAGCTGAAATGCCTGAGTGTATTGATATTTTTCTTGTTCTTGAGAAATGTACAATATTGAAAGGAAGTCTCCAAACAGAACTCCTGTATTTCTTGCTACTGTCAGAAGACTGGTTGTATTTGCAAAATCACAATCTGCACTGGAAACATGACTTTCTGCATGGGAGCAGTTTCAGGACCTTAGATAGAAAATAGCGATATTTACATACCAATACATTTCCTAACATTTGAGATTATAAACGGTCAACAGAATTTTCTACAAGATCACGGGACATAATTTTGCCATCTGAATCAAACACAGCATTCTAACCACAACAGAAGACATGTTATCAATGAGGTATTAGGGAAACAAAGACTAGTTTTCTGGTCTAGTTCCATAGCCAAGGACATAATGTCTCAGTTTTTCTTCTTTAAGAATAAACACCACATCTCAGAATGCAACATTTGACAACCCCAGTCCAACATGCACTGCTAAAACAGACAAGACATTTTTCTGGTGCCCAAGCACATGAACACACCCTTCAAAGTCTCTGTATAACTCAACAGTGGAGCTCTAGGTCTTTGTGGGATCTGTCTTGCCATTCTCCATAACACCTGTCCTGATTAGGACATTTTCTGACACACATCAGTGCAAACTAGAAGCAGTTTAGCAGAGTGCCCAAGAGTTATACCAGCTAAAATGATGGAGCATAAGATTGAATGAATGAATACACCTACAAAGAACTGGCTATCTTTGTGTTTCTTATAAAACACCTGACCCTCTTCTGTGACTGAGCATTTTTCAGCTTCCTGAACACACTTGCTCTAATTTTTACTGACATCCCAGCATTATATGTTCAATCATAGCAACAATTTTATAAGAAAAAGAGCAAAGAACTTAACACCAAGAGAAAAAAACCACAACTCTAGATGCCTCACATGAGCTCATGACACCCATAACCCAGCACTGTAATGTGGGAAATGTCTGGGCTGGCCAAGGCAGGGCTGAGCTGCAGCTCAATTCCCACACTGCTCACCTGGGTGCTGATCTGCAGGGGGACAGTCTGGGTCCTGATCCACGAGTGCACCTCTGCAAGCTCCTTCTTCTGCCCGTCTGTAAACCAAGGCTGCTGCTTCTGCATGACTGCCAGCTTCTCCAGATCCTGCTTTAGAACTTCCTCCTTGATTCTGCAAGGAAGAGATCCCAATGAGCACAACTGTACTACACCCACTGACATTGTGAGAGTCTCCTCACCACAATCTATGGCTGAAGCCTAGACAGCATCAGCTGTTGAAAGGGAATTGTACTTTGAACCTTATTTGCTTTGTAAGGCTGCTTCCAACACTGGGCTAACAGTCTGGGCTTTGTTTGCTGTTGGTTTTGTTGGGAGTTTTTGGTTGTCTGGTGTGGGCTTTTTTTGTTTTATGGTTTTATGCGGTGCTCTTTAAAATTTACATATTGTGAGATTGTGTGAAATCTAATTACAAAGTATATATACAAGCAACTTGCAAATAACCTGTAGTTTTACCCCTTCATGCATTCAAAGTACAGGACAATAACCAATCCCATTAATACTTCAGCAAAAAAAGTTACATGTTACCTTGTTTTAAGAGACTGGGGAGAATGGGGAAAAAAGTAGAGAAATGTAAGTAAATAATCAGGGCTAAACTGCACAAAAATAATCTAAGACACCTTCTTGAAATTTCATTAGTATGTGTGCTGTTTCCACAGTCTCACTTTAATCCTATAGTTCCATGAACAATTCCAAACTACATGTCAGAAATTGTTGATGTTTTCCGACCTGTTTGGCATCTGGTAATTCATTAGAACTCTCTCAGGTGTGTGATCCATCACCCAGGCTGACTCATGTTTCGATTTATAAGCTGTCCCTTTTTCTTCTGCTTCCTGATTCTTCTTTTCTTTGGAAGCTTCAGAAGAGTAATTGCCGGTAAAATACTTGCTGCTTTTCCCACTATCTGCTGAGAAAAACCATGGAAGAAAAAAAAAAAAAAAAGGCAGATGCCTGGAAAATCCCAGTAATTCACAAAAAAGTACACCACTGCCAGTGTATCCTTTCAAGTTAGTTCTGTAATACAAACACAGGTATCGTCCCAGATGATTGCTCTAACAATTACTACCTATTGAGAATTCAAAGATAAAGTGCATTCTCCCAAATTATTCAAGATCTCCAAAGCTCTATTCACTTTTCTCAAAATTAATTGGCTCAACTTCTCCCCTTCTGAGAGGTCCTGCTCTAGGCAGATCCACCTTTAGTGAAGTAAGATGTAAAGCAGTGTCTAATGCAGAGAAAAGTGATAATGAGAAGAATGAAGAATGACTTCTAGGTTAAAGAAATAGCTTCTTAGACTCATATTTCCAACAACAGTGACTGAAACAAACTTGGTTTAAAACACTGAAAGCTGGTGAAAAGTAAAAGCCATGAATCTTCTTACATGGATTTCCATCCCCACTACAGTTTCCTGCCATTAATTATATGTTAGCAAGCAATCTAGCATCAAATATCTAAATCTTGGACTTCCCTACCTGTGCCATGACCAGAAGTTTCATTGAAGCTAGAGCCTAAAGAACCAGATAAAGCTGATCCACTGCCTGATGCTGCTGAACCTGAACCCAACTGTGAGTCCTCATACAACGAGCAGTCAGGAATTTCAAGAGCAGCACTGTTACCACTATCTTCTTGGTCATTATCCTGGAGACAAAAAGCAGATCCAACACATCCACAGAAGTTACATTTAAGTATGCAAAAGGAAATTCATGCAGTTACCGAATTTTTCACACGTTGACCAAGTTCTCATATCAATTCAACGGGTTTGGAGTTTTTTAGCTCTGAAAATGAGTGGTGGTTTAGAACTCAGGATAACACTCTTCATGGGTGAAAATCAACAAGCATCTGAACTCTAGTTTACTGGTTTCTGCTGTAGATACTTCCCCAATTTGTCAGGATATTGCATGGCTGCATAAAGTTAACAATTTCTGCTGACAAGAGAGGAGTCAGTTCCCTTCACATCCTGTTGGATGCCATGAAGCAGCCATACACATCAAGCAAAGGTGCACTAGAGGGAAAATGAGAGTCTTCCCCTAATTCACTAAGCGAAGCAACTGCTTCAGCAGCTCCAGGTACACCAGCTCCCCTTTCAGGACCCTACCCTGCAGATTCAGCTGATCCAGCCTTTCCAGCCCAATCTGGATTCAGGAGGCAACATTTTTTCCTTGCCTGCAGAGCTCAGATTCCTGCCTCTGAGTTTACCGCGGAAGTTGGAGAGGCCTTTTCTATGCCCATGTATGGAAACCGACCCACACGGATCCCTGTTCTTCTTTCATTAGCTGCATCCCTGGGAGACAGAGGGAGTAATTAGAAAAATATCTTCCCTTTGTTTTGGTTCTCCACAGAGACTGTGGGACTGGGTGAAAAAGGATGCAAATTGCGCAGCACTAACCAAGTTCCACATGCATAAAAGCCCCAAACCCCAAAATCTAACTGACAGTTCCATTGAAAAGGCTGCTGCCAGAATGCTGAGCAGAAGCAGCTTGTGGCAGCCTAGACCAGATGTTCTTACATTTACTGGCATTTACTAAGTGCCCACACTGTACTGGTAAAAGTTCCCGTAAGTATAAACTGCTTTCTCCAGCTCCTGTGCTATTTGTGACCTGCAGCCTACATAGCACAGCCAACAGAAAAAGCAGCCAACAAAATCTGTGTCCCTGACACACAGATCATCATCACTGGATTTGGTGACAGAACACAAAGTCAGTTTCTCTTCTACATGAAAAGTCTTCGTTACTTACGCATTTATCTTCTGCATGTGGCTTAACATCAGCACTAATGGAAAGCTCCATAGGTTTTGGCAGCTCTTCTTGAAGCAAATTCAGCTGAAGTGGGGAGCTGCTCCGTGAGCTGCTCAGCAGTAGGGCCTGGTCACACTGGCCCTCTTGCTGGTCCTCCACGGATGAGTGAGGAGAGGCTGGGAAGGGCTGATCCACAGACTGTGGTGCTACTGGCGATGGAGCACAGGGAGGGGGTGCTGGAGGTAGTGTGGTGCATGGATATGAAGAGGGGGGATAAACACACTGAGGGCTAGGGAGAAAGACATGTTGAGGCATCTGAGCATACATGGAGAAACCCTGAAAAAATACAGCCATAAACGTGCCTATGTTTGGGGGATAAAAGACTGGGTATGACTGTGTTCCACAGCAGAGCTGTGATGAGGACATGGACTGAGGCTGTAATGAGCGAAGGGCAAGCTGCTCTCCTCCAGAAGAGGCTGGAAAAGTAGACACTGGATTTGAATAGGCAGGAAATCCCACAGGAGAATGGACATTCAGATTGGAGGAGCTCAGATAGGATACTTCTGAGGGAGAGAACAACTGTTTCTGATTTGTTCTCTTCTCACATGGAAGACTGTTTCTATTTTTACTAGAAGAGTGGCTATCGGGGCACTGTCTCTGAGCTTTCTGGCGCTTGAATTTTCCATGTTTTCCTTTTTTACAGCTAGCTGGGCTCATCTGCTTTGAAGGGGAATCGCCTGAGGAAGAAAAATAAACACATTCACTGAAATGACAGACCTGGGAAAAAAAAAAGAAAAAAAAAAGAAAAAAAAGTTATTGATAAATGAGTGTGGCTTAGACAGAGAGCTGACTTCCCTCTGGATAATTCTTCCATAAACTAGTGATGGATTAGCTGACATATCCACAATATTTTCCTTCATGTCATAAATTTTCTTATCGATCACTTTGGCTTATCCCAATCAGATCTTTTATGTTCTTTCAAGGGGAGGCTACAAAGTACCTGGGATCTGCAGGCTTTACTGCAATAACTATCTGCTTTGTGAAAAGTCTAAGATAGCAAGATCCAAGATGGAGCAGACCTTCTGCGTGGGCAATGCCGCTGTCAAATCTTTGCAATCCAAAGGAAGCATTCTGTAAGCAGCCACAATAAGGCTCTCACTAAACAAAGGAGAGCCAGACTTCATGGCTAGGTTGGTCTTTTAAATCATCTAACAAGTCTTTATTTCTCAAATCTGCTGCCTACCTTGGCCACAGGAATGTCTGTTGTTACTTCTGCTTCCTTGTTGAAGGTAAGTCCTAAACGGAGAGAGCAAGACCCTCTGTCGGAACTTGTCAACATAGTTCTGCTCCTCCTTCTGAGTGTGGGCTGACAATGTCTCCTTTGTCAGCCCAACTGGCTTTAAGTCCTCAGGCAGCACTGCAAGACTCTGAGCATTCACAGGAGGCAGCTCAATTTGTTCACTTCCAACAGCAGCATCCTCCATTGTAGTCACTTCTTTGAAGAGGGAAGAAAACAAATCACTCTTTGCTCTGCCCTTCTGGCGTCAACTACCACAAAACCCAGAGTGTTACACAGAAAGCAACCTCATCTGAGCTACAGAGCAGAGGCACAGGGAGAAAACATCCTTTCAACTTAAATATAGTTACACTAACATCAGCTGAGGAAATTACTTTGCATGGTCTGAAAAACTTCAAATACACTTTCAAGTTAGAAGCACTTCCTTCTTCATATTTTCTTAGTACAACAGCAGCTACATACTTTTTTTTTGGTTCTTTCTACATTAACATGAAGTAACATTGGCCCCATAGTAATTTTCATTTGAATCCTCAATGGCCAAAAGCACATTGTTGTGTTTTGAGGCATTTGCAATGAAGTTCAAGGAGAAACAGAATTGTATTCTGTTAAAACTATTTTACTAAAATACCCTAAAAACTTCAAGGCTCAATTTTTCTTCACAGCACCCTGAGAGGTACCTTAATATTTCAGAATTCACATTCATTGAAGACGTATCTTAAAAAGAACCAAACTTTCTCACCGTGTACTTCAGGCTGGAAACATTGCGTAAATTTAAGTAGCAGTCAGTGTTTTGTGAGTGTGAACAGTACCTGATTCAGGGTGTGGGACATGCACTATAGTGCTGCTGTAGCTGCACTGGCTGGTGACAGATATGACACTTGGAGCCTTGTTGGACAGGGTCAGGTCTGCCAGAGGAGCTCCCACCATGCCTGCAGTTGTCTGGTCTTTCAGCGTCTCTTCCAGACCAGCAGATATTGGCGTGTGGGACTCAACTGCTGACAGCATAGCAGTATCTATTGGCAAATGACAAAGTTTCTACATGGAATTCCATTCCAAGCACTATGCTCCCAATTCATCAAGTCTTACTGGTTCAGAAATAACCAGTAACTATGCAGACTATTAAATAAGACAGTCTTATATACTAGAAAATACACTTACATGCCAGTGCGATGTCAGCACATAATAAATGTGGCATAAAATGACTGAGCAACAGAAGGTTCATTTAACAACAGCAAGGAAGAGTTCCTTTGATGCATTCAAAGACTTAACATTTTAGCTCATGTTTAATTGGGAGATCTAGGAAATTCAGGTAAATATTTACTTAATATTTAATAAAACACTGTTAGCAACACAACACTTTAAAAAGTGGACAAACCTTGGAACACACAACAATGACATATAAAAAAACACCCAAATCCCTTCTCGTGGTTCTAATATGATTGTCAGTACACTTTGTGTTACCTTCCAATGCCCTGACTTCCTGCTGGCTTTGCTGGACTTGTTTGTCATCTTCTGAAGATGACGATGATGTATTTGCAGAAGACTTACATTTCCTTTTCAATGCTGGAATACTGCAGCTCTCTAGATATCTGAAATGAAAGCATATCACAGGAAGTTCTCTCTACTTTGGGGGGTGTTTTTCTCCATCTGGAGATACAAACATTTGAACAATCCAAACTGGAGATCCAGAGGTTGTTAACTAGTATTTTAAATTCACTGCAGGAAGTTCTGGACATGTATCTGCTTCCCAAGGAGTATTTTAAATAAAATCTATCACTCTTTGAGGGGGGAAAAAATAAGAAAAAAGATTACATTATCCACAGAGTTAAAAAATACTGATAATTTATAAATTATATCAGCTTCCTGTTTTATATGGATGTTCTCAGAGATTGTAATGAGAAGACACTGACATATTAGGACCATCAAAATTCACTTAAATTCCTATTGCACAAAAGACAAATGTCAACAAGTAGCTGCAAACAGAATCTTAGGTCCTAAACTTTTCATCACTGTGTAATTCAGATTGGGCAATGTTCAGAGAAGCAGAAAACTTTACAAACAATCCCAAATTTATCTCACAACTCAAACCCCAGACAGTTTAAGGCCAATGCAAACTGCTTGGATATTTACTTTCTACCAATTAATCTTAAAACTTGCATCACTAAAATTGTTTCATAGTTTATTACCTGATGATACTATCAACACAATTGATCTGCTGATAGGAAGGAACACGTGGAGTCTTCTTTGGATCATCATAAAATGCGTTGCTTGGCTCTTCTGTGCTATCCCCTCTCAGTGTCTGAAGGAAACAGGAAGCAGTGTGCCTCTTCCCTGGAACAAAGGAAACCTTTGAAGATCCCTTTCAAGGGCATCTATTCACTACTCTCACACAAATATATATATATTTATACATACAGAAAGATAAATACATAATACATACATTTACACAGAAAATAAATACTGAAATCAACATAATGATACAAGGATGCATGGCCTAAGGCAGCATAGCTCTCATTATGAAGTTATTCTGCATTTCATCTCAATTTATAAGTTTTGAGGCAAGGGAAGGAGAGGGGAAAAGATGCCTGAAAAAAGCCACGCCCCCACCACCTTAAACACCCATTTGAAAAAGCAAGCAAACACAAAGAGAACAGTATATAAAACCAACGACATTTAAGTTGCAAATAAAGCTGCAATTAATATTACTCTTCTTTCAATTTATACAACACAATTCAACCCATTATTTAACAGTAATTCACAGCTTTGTATACCATGGATACACTGGCCAGAGTCCTATCAATATTGACAGCACAGTCCTCTAGGATAACACCAGCAGTTAACTTTAATAGAAAATATCACAGAGCAAAAGGTTTTAATACAGATTCCTATGATCTTTGAGGGAGCATCCAGGTTTCTCCACATATTTGTGCTACATGCAAACTGAAAATTATGTGTATTAATGTAATATTAAGCACTCAGTAACTAAACCCCTACTTCAGTTGAAGTGGGGCTGGATTGTCCAGCCTATGATTGTTTCTAAGAGGTCACAAAGTAACCAAGGGGAGTTTCCACACTTAGTACAAGCATGTGTGCGTTTTCACTAGAAAATAGTAAAGTCTCAAAAAGGAGAAGTCTGTTAACCTAGAAAGAAACAGATATGTTCCTCCATATTTCAAGAAGTTATTGCATCTGCTGAGGTTATTTTTAGGGGTGAATTGGGGGGAGGGTGGGGAACTTTGTTGGATTTTAAACAAAAAAAATTCTCATGTCTAGGCCACACTAAAAAATACTATCTAAAGTTCTTCAGCATAACACCAGGTAGCTAAACTCATGGCTACAGACCTACAGGAGTTCATGTTACCTTCAGGATCATAACTACATTAACTTACCTCCCAAAACTTCTGAGCTCACAGCCTGTTCATTTGCACTCTGTGACTTGCTCCTCGATGCAATGTACAGCTGCTGCCCCAGGTTCTTTATTCGGTTGACATCTGCACAAACTTGTTGCAATGTCATCTTGAGGCACACAAAAAATGTGAAGTCAGAATGAAATGAGTACAAAGAGGCCATAGGAGCTGACTTGGGTTCTTGTATTCTTCAAATTGAAAGGGAGTAGACTATCAGACTAAGCCTGGTGTCTACTGGTATCTGTAAACTTAATTAATCCAATTAACATGGTTAATTTAAGTAAATTAACTATGATAAAGCCTCAGCCTGTGAATGTTTTAATAGCCATGCCAAGTCCTGAAAGTGAGAACAAGCTGATGACTTACTCAGGAGCCTCACAAGAAAATTAGGTAATTGCAATGCTTGCTTTAGGACAGCACTACTTCCACTCTTCTACAGCAGCCAGCAAAATTAACAGCAAAAACCAAAATCCAGCACTCTGTACTTAACCAGTTTAGCTTGAACATGGCTTTATTCCTCCCAATTCAGTAAAACTCATGATGAGAAGTACACATGTGCACAGTAAACATTTTCATTTTTACAGGTGTATTTTCAGTACTCTGCAGGCAGTGACACATTTACAGACTTACTGGTTCCTGTGTTTCCTCTGCACAGTTCCCATTGGAGTCACTTGAAGATGCTATGCTGATGTAGTGCTCATAAGAGCCACTGCTTCCAAGGCTTCCATAACCACTGGAAACATTGCTGTGAACTGGCTGTATGAGAGGGGAAAAAAATTTAAAATGTCATCCTCTGGGAGAAGAAAATTAAGAAAACAACATACTTGCAACAGAGAACTGCAAATAAACAAATACAATAAAAATACAAAGTCAGCATTTGTCTGGGCTCTACCACTTGCTAATGAAGAATTCTCTACCATGCCTCAAACTGTTTCAAGATGCAGATTTACCTTTGAACATAAAGACTTGGCAAAAATGTCAAACAGATTTTTTTTTTGTAATGAGGTGGGCCTGTATCCATGTAGAACTTTCCTTCCAGACCACCTTTTAGAAGAACATCCTCAAAAGAGCCCACTAATCAGACTCAAGTTTCTTTAGCCTCTCCCTCAGAAGGCCAGCCTGTGTTCTGAAATTCTTTTGCCTTCTTTACCTGCAGAAGCAGTTTGTAAATTTGTCCTTGTAATTCTCTTATCTCTTTCTCCACGCTGCTCATTTCTTTACTTCTTGGGGCAAAGACATCTTCATTCAGAGGGCTCCTGGAGAGAGCCAACAGTATTTCACTGTTTATTTTCATTTGATGAAGAAAAGATAACTATAGACACTTAGAACAGATTCTTAATTGATTATGATTATTTCATTTTGACTGTTCTGCTCTCAATCAACACAGAGGAATGTCATCTGTCCCTCCAGCTGCTCTGCTGGGGTAGTGGGGCAGAGGAAGGGGAGCTCCAGGGAAGTCAATAACCAGCAGAGACCAGTTAAGGCTCACAAGCATCTACCCCTCTGTCTCCTTCACTCAGAAGGCAAACTCATACCACATAAACTCTTGTATAAAAGATCACTTTGAAAAGTCAGCAGGACATTCTCAAAAGCCATTTCCTCTACAAGAAACCAGGTAAGAAGGCAGTCAGTCATTTATTTTAAAATCTATTGGAATCCAAAGAGAAACATCTGAAAAATTAATTTGTACGTCCAACACTAGCTACATTTTAAAAAGACTTTGGCTTGGTAAATATTTAAATGCTGTACCAAGTAAATATGCCAAAAGAAGGTTAATTAATTGTTTTTTTTTTTTTGGTGAGCCAACCATGAATGAATTTTAGGTAATTATTTGTTAAAATTATCTAGTTTTATGCTGCTTTTTAGCTTTTTGCTCTAAAACTGGTACTTTGATTTGGACATCAACTATATGCAAAAACCTGCTAAAATAAAAAGCAGGCTTTGCCATTTACTTCAAAGTAATTCACTTATTTTCATGCTTAATAAACAAGACTAATGCTGTTCTGAAGGAATGGTCTGAAGACAGATGGTAGGTTGTTGTCACATCTGCAAGAGCAAATTATGTCTCTAGTTCAGTAGACTGTTTTGTTTTGCAGAGCAATCAATGAAAAACACTTTATTTGATCAATTCTACAACTGACTTACGTCCGCACTTTGTGTCGGCCAATGATGAACACAACTTTCCTGCTCCAAGGATTCACAAAACTGGACCAGCTGGTGTCCAGTATGACATAATCCCCATTTTGAGTACAAAACCTAATGGGTAAATGCTCAAAAGGGGGTTGGCCAGCAAATTTCAGTACTGAAAGAAGAACACAATCAAGAAACAAGGTTTAGCTGACATTATGACACAGCAGTGCAAGCACAAACACTAATGACTCGTTATATGACTTAGTTAATTTTTGTCTAGATTGCAGATCAGTCACATGTCAAGCAATATGATAAAGGATTGTAAAACCAACAGAAATTCCTGTAAAAGCAGCTCTTACTTTTCCGGTGAATAGTGATCATCAAAGGACGGTCCTCTGGGTGCAAATACATCAGTATGGATGTTCCAATTAAATCCTGAGGTAAGTAACCCAACAAAGGCACTGCTCTGGAACCCAAACACATTATCACAGGTCATAATACAGTTTTGATTATTTCCATCCTTAACCCTTTGCTGATCAGTGAAGTGCCCATGCACAATCTACAGTGAAATAAACGAAGGCTACAGAACATTTCCCAACCCATCTCTCCCAATCCTGCACTGTAATATTGACACAAACACCCATGACAAACATCTCTGTGCCTGGAGATTTAACAGATATTCACATTTGCAGGCAGTGCTTGTTTACATGCAAAGGGAAAAAAAAAACAGATCTTGAAGACAATGGGTCATAGGCAAAATGTCAGTAATTATGCTTGTTTTCCACTCTTGATGCTACCACAGCTCCCCACTGCCCTGGATAAGGAAAACTGACTGGAGTTAAACTCTGTTTAACACGTGTTTTAAACCAACAAACAAGATTACATCTGTGGAGTGTGAGATGTTTTCCATAAGTGGACTAACATAACTGTTTTGTTTAATTACATATTGCTAATCACACAGTTCAGTTGCCTTACTTGGGTCTCTAGCTGCATCACTAAATCATTTTTTCTACCTCTCCATACACACCTCACAGGTCTTAAAAACTCAAATCTCTCACCTGTCATCTATGTCCAGAAAAACACATCCAGGGGTGTGTGTGGTGGTGAATATTCTTTTATCCATAGGAATTCGAGGAGCTAATAGAAACAAAATATGCACTAAGAGAGAAAACTTGGGCAGTACTGTTGGTCATGATATTTACTGGCTCCTGAACTTTATAATTGTTTGCTGCTTTCTAACCAGTAACTCACAGAAATTACAGATTTTCAGCTACTACAGACTTCTCTCAAAATAAAAATAACAAGTAGAGATCAAATGCTTTGGGGCCTGGTGAAAGCAGCACAGATATTCTGGATTTGCATGCATGCACAGGCTGCAACTTACACAGGTGAGACCACCCAAGCACAGGTTCAAAACACAGGAACAAGACTTTCATACACCGCATTTTCTATTGGCTTGGATTTTTCTCCACTGGAGCCTCCTGACTTGCCTTCATATCCAGAGTGAATTTTCTCAGCCAGAGCTAAGCAGCAGGACTCTGCATCCACACGGACAGAAGTGCACACGTGGACCAGGTAGGGGGTGATTCTGAAGGGGTAACAACGTGCTTCTTGTTCTTGATCTTTCCCACCCCTGAGGAAAAGCAGAACAGATTAATACCCTGACTCACATACTGCGTGCCAGGGCTGAGAGCCCTGCCCAGAGAAGTTATGCTGAGCACAAACCCAAATAATCAGGTCCTATGCACACCCCTTTGAGATCCAAGGTCAACACACTTAGCAACACTTATCTCCCTCCTGCTGAAGTCAAGTAGATGTTTTGTCTCCACACTTGCATTCAGAGCCTCTCTGGAAATACTCTAATGGTTAAAGACTCTCTTCTTATTCTCAGTCCAAGTGCATTCACCTGGTTTTGTGCTCTCCTTCAAGCTAAATCGTTCTTTTTCTGTTTATTCTGCACCATTCTGGGACTTAGATGACCAGAGTTTCTGTTAAGGCTTCTGCCCCAATCTCCCAAGCAATCTTAATCTGAAACAAAACACTCTTTGCCTGCACTCTCAGACAGTAAAAAGGGGAGCAGCAATTTTTCACAAGATCATTCTCCTGCATGACGGTACTTAAGGAAACCAGTAGGTCCAAAAGAAAAATGAATAAAGAATTTTCCTTCTGTCCTAGTGCAAGTTTATGCATCACTCTGGGAAAGATGTTCAAAATGTGCTACTGGATGACAATATTAAGCACAGAAAGCCCGTTTTGTAATGGAATTTCATGAGCTCACACTGGTCAGCTATAACAATAGAACAGTTTCTGCTTGTACTCTACCCCTTGCCAGCCTTCATAAAAATAAAACTATAATAATGCACTTACCTCATCCTGCAGAAAAAGGATTTCACCTGGGCATATTCATACAGAGAAGCTAATAGGATGAACACATTGAAAGTATCAGTTAATATCCTTAAAAAGGTCACACCTATCAGAACTATGTTAAACTCTGCATTCTCCAGACTTTCTGAGTAAGACTAAAGTCTCACAACCTACTCTTTATTAGCTACTGAATTGTCTGTTCAACAACCTGCTCCCACCTCAAATGTTATCTCTCCTCTCTAGCCCACTCACTCTAAGAGAAATGGAACTAAATTCAGAGGAAATGCATATGGAAAAAAAAAAAGAAACAAACAAATCAACTAACCAACCAATGCAAGAAAAAAAACTTTCTCCAGTGCATCACTGTGTAAAGGAACGGTGATATTTCCTGGCTTTATGAGCCAAATACCAAAAACTATATGCAGACAAGAAAACTCCCCTGGAATGCCACTGCTCTACTGAGTAGGCACTTCACTGGCATCCAAGTTGTGGAATCCCTGGCATTCAAAACCTCCAGGTGTCTCATATCCTTTGATACAAGGACTTTGGACTTCTCAGAACTGATGCCAGAACAGCCCCATGTCAAAGTGGGCAGAAGACACAGCCTTGGCCTGCAAGCTACATTTGAACTGCTCACAAGTAACACAGGACTCAAAACATCTGAGTTTAGACATTTCCAACACTAAAAAGCAAATTAGCTTAAAACTTGGGTTTGACAAGCTGTGTTCACAGCAGGCACTGAGTGGACTATAAAGACAAAGCACCTAAGGCACCATAAGGTGTAGCTTAAATAAGCTCAAAATCAGGCTTTTTTTTCTTTTAAAAAACCAACAGTATTTGGAATGAATAAGATGATACATGAAACAATGAAGTATGTGCCTTTTATTTACCCCCAGTAAGAGTTAAGCCTTTAGGAGACCAGCTAGGACTGGTCCCACAGCCACTCCAATTTTTGATGGGAGCATCAGCATTTAAAATGAACTACTACTCTGTCCTCATTCTGGAGGAAGACAGGAAGCCACACAGAGCATTTAGGAGCACTGCCATCACCCACCTGTTTGACTCTCCATGTTCCAAAGGGGCAGGTGAGATTGATCAGTGTGTGTGTAGAACACACTCACATCCTGAGGGACAAGAAGCTCCACAAAGCGGGAGGAGTCCAACACTTTCTTCTTACAGTTCAGAATAGATGCTGCCTGCTCAGAAATATGCACTATGCGTCCAGACAGCAAAGAAAACACAGCCACAAATGTGTCCTGCAAAACAAACATTAAAGGCAATCACTGCCTGAAATGTGGTAGTGATAACACATGGACAAAAAGCAAAACAACCCCAAAACAAATCAACCAACCCCCAAACCACCACACACCACAGCCTCAGGCTGAGGTTTAAAAATGTGTTGGGTAGTGTGTGATCTACTACACTCTCCAGTGCTACAGCAGTGTACTCAAGATTTACAAATGCTTGTAGGACTGCATTAGTCTTCTCAAAACTGATTAATGCTTGTCTTTGCTCTGAATGACTGGTTATCACTCCACACACTCCTCCACATTTCAGAATCATCACAGTTCCACACACAAAAACATTCTGAGAGCTTTCCAGTATTTTTTTTTGTTTTTCAAGCATTAGCAATATTTTTGATACAGCATCCAACTGTACTGATTTTCAAGAAACACTTCTTTAAAGCAGAGCCAGAAAGCATGACATATATTGCAAAACAAGAAAAAAAAAGTGGAGTACAAATAGAAACCAAAAGTCCCTCATGATTACGGATCTGATTGGTTTTAAAAATTTTCTGCTGTCTCAAGTGATTACTCTGCTATAAATGAATTCTCAAAGAGCTATTTGGTGCTTCTGGCCAAATAAAAAGAAAAATTAGTATTTCCTCATTCACTATCATTGGGTTCTGACACAGCACAGACAAGATGCAATCTTAATTTAGCTTTAAGAACTTGAAGGTCTGTCTGACTAAAATTTAAAGGCCTTTCAATTTTACACATTCTATTTCCACAAAACGATGTTAGGGGACTAAATTTAGCAAAATTGAATGAACTCTTTGAGTGTGCCTGAATTCTTACAGTGTTTTTTGGAGTGTGTTCAGATGCAACTGCCACCAACTCTTCTATGCTGTATGTCACCACATCTGCCTGAAACACTCTTCGGTCATTCAGAGCCTGGAAAAAGTCATTGTTTGCTAATTGAAAAAAAAAAAAAAAAACAAAACAGAAAAAATAAAACAAACACAAGGAAGTCAGTAAGGAGACTACTTTGAAAGTATTTCTTACAGCCCTTGTACTTTTGTCATCTTTTTGGTGAAGTCCAAGGTGAGATGAGAAGGTCTGTGTAGTGACAAAGGGAAAAGGAATACTGATTATACTACTGGAGTAACCTCATTTTGTTACAGAAAACAAACACCAAGAAGTAGTACAATTTTAGCTACTTAGCTCTGTGGGAAAACACAAACTAACCAAAAATGTTTCAAAGTGGGATGGGAATAGTGTTTTCTCAATATACATAGCAAGATACTTTTAGGCACTTCTTAGCTATGGGACTCTGAACAAAATAGAAGCAGTTGGGGGTACCTCAACAGCAAAGATAACATGTTTTTTTTTAACAAAAAATATGGCAACAAAACCCCAGTGCTTCAGAAAGTCCTTTGCAGGATAACTGGGATGCATTCTTTTAATGCTACTTGTTGCCAGACACATCCATGCAAACCATGCTCTTGTGCTTCCAGATTTTCTCCACACATACCTTGGACCTGCTGGACACACTGCAAGGCGTAGTTGAGAGCACTGATGGTACTGGGCTTGTTAGAACTCCTTTTCTCTTCAGGCAAACACCTTTTCATTTCTTGAATCATCATCATCATATCTTTGTGGGACTGGCTCCAATTCAGCTGCTCACTGTAAAACACAGGTTAAACTTTACCAGAGAATTCTGGTGTAGGAGAATTTTCTCCCTATCACCCAATTAAAATTACTCCCTAAATTAATATTTTATTGGGATTGGCTGCAGAGTCATGCAATATCCTGGAATGTCCTAATGCTCATTCACTAAATTTCCTGTTGTATCTTTCTCCCTTCTTTGCAATTCAAGCTTTCCTCCTTCCCAATCGCAGGGTCATGGATGGCAAAGTCACATTGAAACCACCCTGCTTGCTGAGATACCTAGCAACTAGAAACAAGATGATGTTTACTCTAGAGTTTCTAAATATCACAGGTATTAAAGTAATGAATAAATGCTGATTCTTGAGCTACATTTTTCTAGCCTTGAAGGCTGCATCTGGTTATAAGCATCTCAGGGAACCACGAGGTCCTCAAAATACACCTGATGCAAAGATTTCATTCCTCGTGACTTCAGAGTCCTCGTCATACTTTTTAGCGGTTGACTTCAACAACTGCAGAACTGTTAACAGATAAAATCTCCCTCTCCTTACATTTCCTTATTTCACTGACTAAAATGTAAACAGTCAATATCCGCAAATCACAGATTCTAATCCTACAGATGAGATACGAACACCATTTTTTAGTAACTTTTTCCCAGCTGACGCTGTCATTAGTATCGTACTCTTACTATATAAACCATTACATAAGTGTAAGTATTGCGTGGTAACTTTACATGCCCGTTCAACGCTGCATACATTACACCTCCTGAACTCTTCTTTAAATTAAGGAAATAAATTAAAGAACTTCTGAACTGTCACGAAAAACGTTATTTCAGTAATTTCTGCTTTGGTGCTGCTAAACAGCCTGTAGCTGGAGTACACATCTAAGCCACCCTAGGGTCGCTGACGTGCGCGGCTCAGCCGGTGTCAGAATGAGGTACGGCTTACCGGAGCCGCGAGCAGCTCCGCGCTCCCCGCACACGCCGCGGCCCGTGACCCCCGAGCCCCGCAGCGACCGGCTCCTCGCTCCCCGCCCGGCCCGCCGAGCGCATCCCGGTACCTGTTGGCTTTGGCCGAGTCTCCGCTGGACTCGGGGCTGCGCAGCTCGGTCCCGCCCGGCCCGGAGAGCCCCGTCCCGCCGGGGCCGCTTCCCGCGCACGCCGAGCACCGAGCGCCCGCAGCCCCC
>VXBU01015246.1:1184961-1220899 GCA_013400315.1 Bombycilla garrulus
GGGGCCGGGCCATGGCCGAGCCCCCGCAGCCGGTGTCGGGGCTGCGGCCTCTGGGGGGCGCTGTGCCGGCCCTGCCCGCCCCGAGCGGTGACGGGAACGGGAACGGCAACAACGGAACGGCGCGAGCGGCCGGGCACGGGCACAGACAGACATAGACACGGACATTTCGTGGTGGTGTCATTCGTGTCCGCGTGCTCCGAGCAGCGCCCGAGGGTCTGTCTCTGTCCCCGTCCCCCGCCCTGGCTTCAGGGCCGCCCGCCCGGGGGCTGCAGCCGGTTCTCCCGGTGACCGGAGCAGGGCCGCCCACACCCAGGGCTCGGCGGCCAGGGAACACCGGCCTCCACAAGGCACGGGTGGGAGGGAGGCGCTGACTGCCTTTGCACCACCTGTACTGAGTTATCTTTTTTTCCCCTTATTAAACTTTATCTCACCCCAGACATTATTTTCCCCTCGTTCGGTGTTCCCGTTCTCTCCCGCCACGCCCCTGGGGATAAGGGAGGAGGCGCCTTCCTTCAGGACTGGGTCAACCTGCCCCGACAGTGAACAACCCAACAATTAACAGCCATGCAAAATGGAAAAATGGGAGAGCAATTTGGAGAGTTAAATGCTGATTTATTCTAAAAGAGAAACATAATTAAACTTTCTCTGCAGTCAAGAAGAAACGCTCTTAATGAAATTTCGTCTTCAGTTGTGGAGCTGGGTTTCGAAAGAGCTTACTCATAATGGTACTAACACGGTCTCTGACAGATCAATTTATTAAACCCGGTTTCAGGTTTTGCCTGCTGGGCTGGCCATGTATCTGGTACAAGTTTTCTTGAGGATCAGTTCATATAAGTTAAGTATTTAATTAGTGCAATAGTGATTGTATCTCAGTTAATTGTATTATTAATTGTGACCTCTTAGGTTTCTGCATCAGCAGCCCTCCTGAGTTCTGCCACTTGACTCTGCTTTGTGAACACTGTAGGATTAAGCATCTTGCTACTAGCTGTATATGGCTTCTCACAAAAATCCCTGGAAGTGATTGTCCACTGAAGAGGAACTGCAAACAAAGCTCTGGGGGCTGCATTTGCTCATGGTCAGGCTGTGGACTGTCACACCATAACCCATAAGAAATCAGGTGCAATATCCTTACAAGCAGGTCACGTAAAGCAGAAACTTTTTTTTTTTTTTTTTTGTGGTTCCTTAGAGTGACTAAAGAACTACTTTGCTCTCAAAGTAGGATGGAAGAGATGTGTTCAGAAGAAGGCACACACTTTGTATGGGGAAATTTTCTTTTTTAATTTACAGCAGAAAGAATATAAAGCATTCAGAAAACATTTTCCATATTTTAAGGGCAATTCAAAACATTTTGCATGGTTCCAGCAGCTGAGTTCTTCAACAGATCCATTGATTCAGTGATGCTTTACATGCACAGTTACAAAAATAAAACTTACAAAAGAGAAGACATCTATACTAGTTTTACATGCAAGTCTTGGGGACCCCCCATTGGGCACCAGCTATTGTGTGGAACTGCCATAAGCGTGCAACCAGAGAGGGGGTTCATGTTATATTCTGTATTTCTTTCACACAGTATTACTGCTGTCGAATGTGTTTCACAAAGGAGCGATTCTATTATCAGAAGACAGAAGATCTGGCTCCTGGCACTTGGGAATTTGAATTTTCCTAGAAAGCTGCACTTACTTATCTTAGGTGAAAATGTTAAGTTCCACAACCAAGAAGAGGGTTCAATAATCACTTCACTGCGGGGGAGTGCTGCTCCCTCCCCAGTGACACACTGAAGGGTTACGGCCTGACACAACAAAGCACTTGGGAGCTGAACTGGCCTCAAGCATGCCAGGAGTCCTGGAGCTGTGCTGCAGAACTGCCTGCATGTTTAACAGCCAGGACAGGCTTAAACGTTTGGCTGAAGCAGGATCTAGGTTAGTAGATACACCACCAGGCCCATGGATCTGGAAGAGTAATTTGAAATAGCTCTGTATATTACTGAATCGTTTTCTGTGAAGACAAGGAGTTAAAACATTTCCACTGAGGTCACTACTCTTGTTAGGAACAGATCAATTCTATATTGTCACGTATTGGTTAATGGGTGCATTTCAGTTTCAAAATGTCAAGAGTTCTTCCAGTACTAATACAGAGCACTTTCAATTCATTCCAAAGGAGATTCTTCAGCGTCTCCTGTTCTGTTTTGGCGTGAGAGGAGAATTTAATGGTAAAGGTTCCAATTGCAGAGAGAAAATCGAGGCTACGAGGCTGCCCGCAGGCACACTGCGAGCGCCAGGCCCTGTGTTTCGCTTTTTTCCCTTTTTTTTTCAAAATTGAATCAGGTCATAAAGCAGCAGTTCAGAAATGTACAAGAGAATTCTGATAATGAGCTATAGCACATCTACTGTAATTCAATGCTGGCAGTGAAAAGAAGTAATTAAAAACAGGTACAATTATAGAAAAGGCACCAAGAGCACTGACCCCAGTTTTTTTGCCACAATCTTTGTTTTTACTCTTCTTTTAAAGACACCAGTTTCAAAGCTTCCTATGTGTGAATATTTTTTGGCTTCACAACAAGCCTTGCGTTTAAACATTGCAGTTGGTGGCCGGGATCAAGCAAGAACAACTATTCCAAAACTAACAATCTCAAATTTACACAAGTTCATTCAGAAATTTTCAACTGCCACGAGCGAGACGAACAGACAGGAGCAGTTTCTGATCTCAAACACATGTACGTGACCCACAAGTAATGACACGGACTTCAGGAGTTTCTTCCCTTACATTCCTGTGTAATGAAGATCAGAACTGGTTCCCATTGTTGAAAATCTGTGACAGTTTTAAATTAGTAGTTCAATTTAAAAAAAATCTAATTTCTTTGGCTCCTCACTATGTGGAAATAGCAATATACCATGACACCCCTACAGGATCAGTTTGCATCTTTTTTTTAAGTTTTACTTAATTTTTTAAAATTTTTTGTGCAATTTTTATTACATTTTCTGACTTCCAGCAGGAGATATGAAAATGTGAAACATATTTTCTACTTTCGTACTATTTATTTATTTTTTTTTCATTTTATGTTCATTCTAAGTGTTCTTTATTGGAGTGAGTGTATGGTGTTAAGCTAGATACGGTTTTTGTACTCTTATGATTATCTGCTTTGCAAAAGTAACTTAATTTTCTTAAGCAATATTAGCATTCACATTACTTGGCACCATTGGCAAAAAAAAAAAAAAAAGAAAAAAAAAAGACGGGGGTAAAAAAAAGGAAGGAAGGAATACATAAATTAAACCCAACTGAACCAAACTCCTGGTAGCCAAAATCAAATGTAAACATATCCTTTTTTTCTTTTTTTTTTTTTTTTTTTTTTTTTTTTTAAAGTAATGTTGCTCTGCCTTTTTTTTCCTAAGTCTAAATACAGTAGCTCTTTTTTGCCATTTAGTCATGCTTTAGCAAAAATGTTCTTCTAAAGAACATTTAAAATAAAGTTTCTTATAGTGAAATAAAGTTTTTGTTTCATTTTACAGACCATAGCCACTAATGCTTTGCTTTGTTCATTTCTTTTTCTTGAGTTCATGCACATATCTCTTTAATATATACAATATGTACAAACAATACATCCACACTCTTCTCGTTCATTCAGACAAAACTATACAAATAATAATTTTATCTTGCCAAGTTATTGACCCTTTGTGAATAAAATATTTAGTAATTAATCAATATATTCCCTTTCAAATATTTTTTTCTCATTTTCCATTTCTACCTTCTATATATACAGAAACTGCCCAGATTTTGATGAAGTAGCCAAAATAAGAAATTTACTGGCCAGAATGCAGCACCACTGATCTTTAGGTGGCATAAAATGTCCAGGCAACATATGTACGTGACTCTGCAAAATGACAAGAGGTTTGACAAGTACGTAAGAGAAAAAGCTACATGTTTTACAAATTATTTGAGAACTTAATTAAAACAATAGTACATGAAGGTAAGGCTAGAAAATAAAGTGCTGAACATGAGAGAAAGTACATGACAGTTGATATGTTTGCAGGTTCTAGTAAAAATACAAAAAAAACCAAAAAAAACAAAACAGTGTAAAACTTGCTTAAGCTGCTCTCTCCATTCCTCATGCAATACCCGTGTCTCTCATACACCAAACCGCTCCTGTAAGTTCCCACGGGATGTATTAAAAACCTGCAGATTTAAAAAGTTGCATTAAGTGTGCTGTAGAGGTTTAAATAAAACACAAAGGACAGGAGTGCGAAGGAAATGAGGATGCATGGACCCAATAAAGATGTACTGATCTAAGCCCCTCCACTGAGACTCTCAAAGCTTCAGTTTCTTGGAGATGACTGACAGGTGCAGGAACAGCATTCTTGTGTTGCTTGTGCATTCCCACCTTTTCTGAACAATATTTTTGGTATAATATTTGTACAGTTCCACATGTTGTTTAATACAGCCCTATATGAAAAGGATAATTAATCGCTTCTTCCTTCCTTCTCGGAGAATGAAGCAACTCTCGATTTCCTCCTGGTGTCTTGTTTTCCCCACGATCCAACAGAAGATTGAGTTCCAAGATGTCTTGCTGAACAAATTAAAAGTTGTCCATGAAAGTGCAAATGCAATGACCAAAACATTACTGTTAAAATCCTGCAGCTGGTATTTCCAGAACTGCAGTGGGTATTTTTGTTGTTGTTGCATGTCTCTGCTAAAAACAGAAAATGAAAACAGTCTGAAAAGCAATGTCACATTGCTACGGGATGCTGCTGTGTATCTTCAAGTTCCTTGGCCTTTTTCAATTCTTTCACTCTGAAAAAACAAAGAGGAGCTATGTAACACTTCTACTACAGATCTCCTGAAGACAGAACAATCAAAAGGATTCACCACTCCAACCTCCCGTGCAGAAGAGGCAGCTCCCAGAGACACGACAGGAGGTAACACCTTCCCAACACCATAAACAGTTGGAAGCGCAAGAACAGGGCACTGGGGATCCCAGACAAACTCATTTGGAGAGACACACTTGGTTCCAGCTCCTGCTTTTCCCCAGGACTGGCACCTACAGCCTGACTGCTTGGGCTTTCCTGGGCTGCTGTTCCCTGCCTGAGCCTGCAGCTGCTTCCTACTGTCACAGCCAAGGGGTTGTTGAGTGCTGGCCCCTTCCTCCACACAGTGGGGGAAAATCAGGGAAAGGAAGCCTGGTGTTGGCAGAGAACCTCACGTAAGAGTGTTTATGTACAAGCAGAAGAACTGGTGTGAAGAAAGGGACACTGTTTTTCACAAGTACTCCAGCTGCTGTTGATGTGTTTTCCCAGCAGGGCAGGATGCTGGATGCTGTGTGCCAAGGGAGATGAACCTACAGTGTGGAAATCACTCTTCCTAGATATGGCCTGATGCCCTGGTTCTCAACTTTCTCAAATGCCTGCCATACATCTCCTCTAACTCATCAACACAAGAACTAAACCACCGCTGAAAGCTGAAAAACTTAAAAATTAAATTAAAGGATGGAGAGAAAGGAATCATTTCAATCCCATCAAGTGAAACAGAGCTCTGCACTGGAGCTGGGGCTGCAGGAAATTCTCTGGCTGTGTGTCAGTGCAGGCTCCCTGCAAAGGAGCCAGGCCAAATCCAGAGGCATTCCTGTGCTGCCTCTGCTTGCAGGGAGTTCCTCTGCAGTGAGATCCCTTTGCCACCTGCCTCCACATGTCTTCCTCTGCTCCTACAGGGGGAAATCCCCCATAAAAGGAGCAGATTACAGCAAATAAGAAAAGGTGATTTAGCTAAGCATGTATAGGCTGAAGTGCTCATGTGAAATTGCAAAAACTTGGAAGGACAAGTAACAAAGGTATAGTACAAAAAAAAGTGTCAGAGATGCAAGTCTGTGTAATGCAACCAGCTACAAGTGAAGGAATTTAACAAAGCCCATGTAAATAAAAATAAGAAAGCATGTCAGGAGAGCTGAGCAGCAGCAGTGACAGTTTGTAGCTGCTGTGCGTAGACTGACACCCACACATCTTTTGGCTCTCGCACCAGCCTGCTAATATAAGGATACAATAAAGGCTATAAATTGATCTCTATAAATACACCTCCATTTCACTGTTTTATTTATTAATTTTTCTGCATGTACTATTAGTCAGAATCACAGTGAAAATGGAGCTGTCTGCTTTCACCTCTGTTTTAGCTGACACAAAGGCTCTAGCACTCAAAGGGATTCTCAGTATTTGTGAAATGTGGCCAGCAGGGGTCAAATCAGACTAGCCTGTATAAAGGTTAGACCTTTGTTAATTATCCTCACTCCACTGTTGGAGATTTTGGCTCTACACAAGCTGGTGTTGGCACTGCACAGAAGGCAGCAACAAGCCTCTGCTCAGGCTGACAGCCTAAGTTCACTGGGGTCCTTCATGCTGGGTACAGCCAGATCCCCTTTTCATCGCAGGAAACATAGGAGGGCTGACACAGTAAGCCAAAACAGTCACAAATGACAAGTTACTCATCTCCTGAATATCTAGTTTTATTTTCTTGAAGAAGAAAAGCAGCCTCTCCCTTGAATTTTTAACTAATATTTCTAGTAGTGCACTATTTAGAAGCAGGAGAGCCAGAAGCCCTGGTGCTGTGATTGAAAAGGTGTTGTGCCTCTGTGCAATGGACAATTTTTAAGGCTTAGATTCACTGTGTTTAAAATACCATCAATTAATGCATGATTTTCAGTGCAACTTCCAAGTGTTTTCTGTTGCACTTCAGTACTGCAATGTAAAATTAACCTGTTATTACAGATCTCTCACTGAGAACATGCACATTAAATAAGCTGATGGCTCTTCCACTGAGACATGCTATTCCTTACTTCAGCACTTCACATGCAAGGGCTACACTAACAAAGCACTTTTACTGGAAGAATGCAAGACATGCTTTGCTGCAAACTTCAACCTCCAGCATGCAATATCTGTACTGGTGTAGAACTACTGCATCTGTTTGCCTGGAACACACATGCCAACAGAAGTTAATTACTGCAGCACTCAGCGTTTGCACTAAAACAGGTCCTGCTCAGAAACAGACAAATCACAGAATCACAGAATGTAAAGGGTTGGAAGGGATCTTAAAGATCATCTAGCCCCAACTCCCTTGCTATGGGCAGGGGCACTTTCCACTATCCCAGGTTGCTCAAGGCCATATCCAACCTGGCCCTGAGCACTTCCAGGGATCCAGGGGCAGCCACAGCTTCTCTGGCTAACTTGGTCCAGTGTCTCATAACCCTCACAGAAAAAAAAAAATCTTCTTAATAACTAATCTAAAGTTCCTCTCTTTCAATTTGTATCAATTACTCCTCACCCTATCAGTACAGTTCTGGATGAAGAATCCCTTTTCAGCTTCCCTGCAGCACCTTCCACACACTGGAGGGTGCTTTGAGGTCTCCACACAGCCTTTTCTTCTCCAGGCTGAGCAGCCCCAACCTTCTCAGCCTGTCTTTGTAGGGGAGGTGCTCCAGTGCTCTTACCAGCTTTACAGCATGCTTTGGACTTGCTCCAACAGTTCCATGTCCTTCTTACACTGGGAACACCAGAACTGTGTGCAGGACTCTGACAGGAGCAGAGCAGAGGGTGAGAATTCCCTCCTCCCCTGCTGCCCACACTTCTTTGGAAGCAGCCCAGGACACAATTGGTTTCTGGGCTGGGAGCACTCAGTGCCAGCTCATGGGGAGTTTTTCATCAACCATGACCCAAGTCTTCCTCCACGAGGCTGTTTTCAATCACTTCTCCACCCAGCCTGTCTGTGTGTGTGGGATTGCCCTGACCCAGGTGTAGGACCTTGCACTTGGCTTTGTTGAACTTCCTGAGGCTCACACAGTCCCACCTGTGCAGCCTGTCCGGGTCCCTTTGGCTCCACCCCTTCCCTCCTGTGTGTGACTGCACCCCTCACAGCTCAGTGGTGTCAGCAAACAAACCCTCCTGCTGAGGGTGCCCTCACTGCCACCGCCCATGGCACCGACAAAGACATTGAACAGCATCAGCCCCACTCCTGACCCCACTCATCCCTGGTCTCCATGTGGAACCACTGGCCACAGCTCTCTGCATGTGGCCATTCAGCCAGTCCTGCATCCACCCCGTGTCCCTCCCCTTCAGAGACAAGGATGTCACACGGGACAGTGTCAAACACTCTGCATTTGCAATGCTGTCCTTGGTCAGGTGGGATTATTACTGCTAAAAAACACAGACACAAAATAGTACAGAATTTCCCTAAAGGTATAAACTGAAATCTGCCAGGGGTACATTACTGAAAGATGCTATTTAGTATGTAATGGCTTAAAACAAACCCTGCATTCCACAGCATTTACACACTTAGGCCTCAAGATGGTAACCATCCAAATTTACTAAGCTACCATATTTTTTTAATTAACTAATCTCTTCATTCACTGCTACAGTGTGTGTGTCTCACGGCAGCTGGAAGTGCAGGTACTGTGAGTCCTTTACTCCATTAACACACTGCCTGGTAGACATGGAAACTTGCAGTCTGCAGCTGTCAGTCTCTCCTCCTCTCTCCAGAGCTGCCCCTGGGATGCCAGGGAAGTTCTTCCTTTTCCTTGGCAGCTGGTACAGGGCAGCCGTGCTCACCACAGGCTGTGCAGCAGGCACAGCCCAGTGAACTGGAATACCTCCAAATGTTACCAAAACCAGAACCAATCCATGGCCAGAGTGTGACTGGGGAAGCTCTGAGGTGGTGTTGTGAACACCACGCTGCTTCCTCACATCATCATAAACAGGAGGTGCCAGAACCAGTGCCTGCACCCAGGGAATCCATTTACTTTATCTGAAATGCTTTGGCAAGAGAATCTAGAAGTAATTGTCTTCAAGCAATTAATTCTTTCTCGGACAGTCTGCACTGCAGCCTCTCCTGTGTCTTAAAAGTCCTTTCAGTCTTTTCTTAACTCTTCTTGAGTTCCTCACTCAGTGGCACTTGGTTTGATTAGCAGGGACTGGTATTTCCTCTTCGTTAATACTCAATGTAGTAAGTTTTTAACAAAAACTCAACATTGTCAACTGCAGTTAAAAAATACAGGTTGACCAGAGAAGAATTTTGGACAAATCAGGACCCTTGAGAATCGAAATCCTGAGTAAGTGCTCTTAGGAGAGATTCTAAGTGAACAACAGAGCACTGCCTTCATGCTGTAAGGCAATCTTCTTTGGTTAACATTTTTCCAGTCTTAAACTGAGGCAGGGAAGAGAACCCAAGTATAGCATGTGCAGTTACAAGCATTAATAAACTGCTGTAAGGAAAAGAACACTACTGGGATTTACAGAATTGAACAGCAGAAAGACTGTCCTTAGAGAAGATGTTTCAACCCAGTTTGGCAGACTTGCAGTGAGACTATTTTTTTAAACATCAGAGGAAATGTGCGCAGTGAAAGTGACAGCAGCAGGCCAGGTACTGCTGGATGGTGTGCAAACCTCTCCAGGAGTCTACAAGCACTGTCCCTGTCGATCTGGCTTGGATCACTTCTGGGACTGCCTCCCTGAGCTGAATGGGGCTGGAGTGAGAACAGCTCAAGTGCTGCCCAGCTGTGAGTGCAGCACCCCAGAATGGAAAACAGGCCCTGGCTTTTGCAGGTCTCTAAACAAAAAGCACCATCCTATACCAGCAGCTCTGAAACCATGCACAAAACTGCCAGGACTATACATCTGATTTTGCACTGATGAAGCCTTGAACAAACACTTCCCCAAATAACGTATTCTCCAGACAGTAAGCACTTCTAAGGCACAAAGTTATTCCCTCTGCAAGTGCTGAAGAGCAGATGGAAGGAAAAAGCACGTGCAATAGAGATGATCACTGCTAAGGTGCCTGAAATCACAGCCGTGGTGCTGACATACAGAAAAGGAAGAGAAGATGATTTCAAACACGAGCTTTGAACCCTGACTCTTGGCAGATCCATCCTGGCTCCCAAACTGCTCCAGCCAGCCAAAGTTTCTGCCCCTCATACTTGGAGAGTGTACAGGGAGTGCATCAGTATGTGCTGAAGCAATGTAGAAAGCAACAGCCCCAGCGAGTGGCAGCTCCTGTTCCCGTGCCCTCCCCAGTCCTGAACGGGGTCAGCAATGAACCAGCCCTACTCAGAGAGAGTCTCAGCAACGATGGCTCCATGGGTAAAGCGTCACACAAAGCTGCTCCATCAGAGTCACCCCAAAATGCCCAGCCAGGGAAATGCTGAATGAGTCCCAATGCTGAAGATCAGTTTACAGGACAGGGTGCAAGAGCCAGAGGAGGCTGGCTGGTGAGTTACCTGTTGCTCTGAGAGCTGAAATGGCCTGTGGGATATTTAAGACAAGGGAGATCTTGCCTTTTTCCAGATACCTCATTTAGGCAGCAAAACAAAAAAGACAGAAAGGCCCAATAAGAACGACACCCCAGAGCACACGGTCTGCAATTTAATACACACATCTGAGCTCCAAACACATTCAGCCCCTGCAAGAGGTAAATGAAAACAGAAATTACTTTGAAAACTTTTGTTGCAGGTACAGTGACGCACATCCCAGTAAAACATTTTCACACATTGTCCTGAACTCAAACAAATGGGACTTTCCTACCCCTTGAAATTTTTCAGCATTCTCTATTTTACAAAGAGAGGCAAGAAACCAGGTACCTCAGTGTCTGCTGCACAACACAGATTAAAACCACATAAAAAATACAAGTCCTAGATGCACAGGAGTAGGAGGTTTGCTGCTAAAATGCCAAAAGAGGGAAGAGTATGCAAAGAACAACAAAACACAGCAGATGTTGTTTATTCAGGTATGAAATGTTGCGTACTTACCACAGAAATTACTTCAGATGCTACACACTTACTCCCCAAAACTGGAGAGCAGCATTTAATCAAACTGCAAGAACATGGTGGGGTAAGGGGGCCTATTTGTACATGGAAGGTGAATGAGGACAGGTTTTATTACTCATGATCACAGTAACAAGTGCACTTGTTCTGCCCCAGAGAGGACAGAGTTTTGCTGTAGGCAGAAGGTGCCTGACTGGTCTTGCCCTTGAGATGGGCAAGATTGGCTCCTTGTGATCTCATCTCCTGCCAAGGGCAGGGCAGAGTGGGTCACACTGCAGGCATCTGTGCCATCTGTTCAGCTCTACACCTGGACTGGAGCAAAGCTCTTTTCTGCAGGCCACAGAGGATGGTTTGACTGATATGAAGGCAAACATTTGTGTAGAGGGGCATGGTGAGTAGCTGAATTCCCTCCACTGAAGCAGGTTTTATTGAGATGAAAACTGTTACTTAAAGGCAACAGCAGCTGGATGGGGCTTTTTTTCACCTGAAAGGTATTTTAATTCCTACTGCAGAAGGATAGCAAGTCTCCTGCCACAAGAGTCAGTAAAATCTCCTGCCTCTCCCTCTTTACTGATCCTGGTGCAATGTCACCCAAATAAATCCAGGAAAAAAAAAAAATCACTCAATTTGGAAAGGTTTTAAAACAGAAACCCAGAGCAAACGCTGCAATTATTTATCTGCACACTCCAACAGCACATGTACAGAAAACACCCAGTTTGTGTGTTACAGACACGTCTGCAGGCATTCCCTCAGCACGAGGGGCTGTGCCAGCCTGTGCACATCAGCAGGTCTGGGAATCCTCCTGGTGTTTGTGCACTCCAGACACACACACGGTGTTACCAGAATGCAAAGCAGCAAAGAATGTTTTGCCATTTCAGACTTACTTTGGCGGAACAGCAGCCAGTACACTTGGAGATAACTCATTTACTTTTTCCAGACAGAGAGCCACCCCACTTCCCCATCAATCACACATCACTGGTCATTCCAGGAAAAACCTGCAAATGCTACCAATCTTCCAGAATCTGCCTCCTGCTAATTTCTCATATCTGTCACATACACAAAGCCTTAAAATGCAACAACTGTTTCTCCTCCAACACTGACAACTCAGCCCCTGCAGAGCCTGCCCTCAGGGCATGTCTGGGACTTTGCCCTCATTTCACCCAATTCCTACTTCATCTATTATCAGTAAAACCTCCAAATCTTAACTTGTAAGAAAACAAGGACATATAACAAAAAATGGTAGCACAGAAGTCATCATTTGGAAATAATTGTCATTAGCTGCTGCTCCTCTGTTAGCCTAAATAGTTCAACAAATAATGGTGTCTCCAGCAAGCTCAGGCCCAATTCATGCTCTCACTTTTGAGTCTTGAAAATGATCTCTGCAATTCCAAGTCAATAAAACTCCATCATCAACAATGCAGTTTTCTTTTTACAACATTGCATGGAAGCAGGGATCCAGCCACCCCTCCCTTGCTGAAAACAGGAGCAGTAGGCACACAAACAGGGATGTTTCTAAAAACTGATGTAGCAGTTTTTTATAAAAATCCTGTGGCCCTAACAACCTCTCAGGTGTGAGATGGAACAGAGCAGCCTGCTGGAAGCTGAGGCCCATGCCTTGAGAGAACTGTCATGGGAACTCTCACACTGATACCTAAAGATTTTTAGCTTTTTCATGTATTTGTAGCTTTGTAGGTTTCCAATACATAGTTTTATATTTTCTAGTACTTTCTTACCCTTTTTCACACTTTAAAACAATAGCTAACCCTTTTTAATACATTATACCACACTCCTCAAATTCTATTTAGTCTTATTTTCGAGAAAAGAATTTCTAACAAGGACATCTTGTTTTGCACCAGCATTTGAGAGTCGAAACAAGACACAGGGCAAAGAACCTCTCCACTCAAAGAGTGGAGACATCTCAAGGGACAGGCCCAAGGGTGGAACTATTGGACTTACCTGCTAGATACACTAATTAATTAAAATTATAAATTATAATTATAAAAACTGTAGAAATCCTATACTGCATATGCTCATACCTGTGTTTTCTGCACCTGAATGCTTCCACTAAAGAAGCATGACTTTAATATTGTTTGAAAAGCTTTTCTTTTGATTCCAGGCAACACCACCTCTTGCCACCCTGCTGTTCTTACAGCCAACCAGCCAATGTGACTGAGCACACAGGTGAGTGGGCTCCTCATGCTGAGAATGAGACTCCCAACAGATGCTCTCTAGGCACTTACTACAACACACAGCATCCACTTTTTTTTTTTGTTTTCCTTCCCAATATGTGGATTAATAAATGAGAGAAACAGCTGTCAAAAAGCTGGCCCTACAACCCAACCAGGTGTGTAACTTACCAAAGATAACTTATAGAAGATAAACACTGGTGTTTAACCACCTTTGGGAGTAAAAAGCAGTGTGAGGAGCTCTTCTGCTTCCATCTGGCTCAGGCAGAAATAAATACCCATTTAGAGTAGGCTGCACCTGCAGTGCAGCTTCCTATGATCTACCCTGAACGCTGCTGCAGTCCATGACAACAGAACTCAGTGAGTGTGTGTGAACGCAGACTCTGTCAAATTCCAACATCTACTCACAGCCATTTTGGATACTGAAAAAATACCCCACCGACAACGCCATCTAAGCATGCCCATGATGAATATACATGTCCTTTTTCACACATTCATGCACTGGTAACATCTACTGCAGAGCTCCGTCCTGTTACAAAAGCAGCAGTGTTAGTCATTGCAGTAGGGTTAGTTTATACAAGATTCTTTCATATAATTAATGGAGGTGAAACTTACTGGCAGATCTCGGCCGCAGCCCCATGCAAGCAAGCAGAAAGCAAATATATTTAAAATGGAAGAGAGGAACTGGCTAGCAGGCAGCTACACTCACCCTTTTGTACAGCCTATGGTCCACCAGAGGGCTTCAGAGTGCAAAACAATACCAAAGAGCCATTAGACACACATGGCAACAACCGTACCTTACCCAGAGCTTCACTTCAGGGAGGAGGAGACAGCACTTCTGCTTGCCTGGAGAGAAAGCACCCTTCCCACTCCTGCCTAGGGGACTCCTCTTTACCAGGGAGGGGCAGGCCTGTGTTTAGGTGCTTTAGGGCAGAAAGTTATAAGCAAGTAGAAAAAAACCCAACACTGTCATCCCCGTGGCATTTCTAGCTGCATCCTGCCTTCCTTGGCAGCAACCACCTCTTTTCTACCTCATTCCAAGTGCTACTCCACAGAAAACACTGCAGGTCATAATTCCATCTTAGCAATGGTCTAGATATTCCCCAAAAGTGTAAAAGTTCCCTACGAATCAGAGAAAGAACAGGAAACAGGAGGTTACCTTCCCAGTGCAAGCTGAATGTACCATACACGAATTCAGCTCAGCAAATCCAAACCCATTCGCAGCTCCCGGATTTCCTTGCTAAGTGGGTGGAGTCTCTCCAGAATCATTAACTATACAAAGCTTTGGTTCTGCCTCAGGACAGCGAGCCTGGAGGCAGCTCAGCTCACAGGAGGTGTTAGGGGCACCAAGCTTTAGGCTGGAAGTTTGTCAAGTACGAGCTGAGAGCTTCGGGCACCGTGGGAAGATGGGTGAAGCTCTCCTGGGAAGCCAGGAAGTTTCTGTTTCTCATTCTCAACAAACAACACTCCTGTGACAGATCATGTTGATAGTGTGTTATGCTGATGCATGTTTTTTCAGCAGATTTTTGAGAATATGACAATAGATGGATAAACAAGGGGAGTTTTGTTCAAAGTCAAAAGGAAACAGTACATGTCTGACAGAATGACTCCTGCTGATGAATGATCCCTTTTGTCTCCATGACACTCAGCTACTAGAGCTCAAATATCTTCTCTAAGAGTATATTCAACTAAAACTTACGTATTTTCTGATTTTAATCAACATCTATGCATCCCCTACTGAGAGCTCCAACTGCAGAACCTCTCATTCACTCTCCCAAAACACTGAAATACCTTCTGGTCATGCAACAAGCATTAAGTTCAGGAGATCAGATCCTGAAGGTGATCAAAACCACATATGAGATACTAAGTCTTTGTGCCAAAAAGTTATTAAGCAAAATAGGACAAAATGACCATTTAGGCTATTCTGAATGCAAGCAAAGAGTTCTCATAATTGGCTTAAAACAGACTTTGATCAATTTTAAACTAGATAAAAACCCCGCCAAGCAGATGGTTGCCAGGGGAAACCCTGAATAAATATCACATAAAGGCTACAGAATAAGCTCTTGAGAGTTAATTTTTTTGGCTCAGCAACAGAATCTGCTCATGGACAAAAAGCCTAAGTTAAACCATTTAATTTTTCAAAGGTTGAATTTCTGAACTTTAAGCATTTACTGCCTTCTCACTTAGCTCACTCTCCTTACAACAGACTGCGACTGGCTTTTGCAGCCTCTTCCCCCAGCTCTATCAACTGGCAGGAATCTGCTACAAGATCCTGTTTGTTTGACATTCCCATGCATGCTCTCTTTTCTCTCACTCCCTCAGATTTTCCAAAAATAGTTGTCATTTCTATCCCTTGCACTGACAAGGCACTGTGGTTTAAAAAGTGGCTTCACAGTGCCATTTTTATACTATAGAGCATTAACTAATGTTAGGTATCAGCTGTTATGGCTCACCCCTGGATGTTCAGGAGCTTGGATGGCTGAAGTGTTTCCTTCTGGAGATTGGGGCTTTCTTAAATTCTTGTTTATAGCAGTAGTGTGCTAATTTTGAGTAATACAGGAGGAGACTGCAACGAGATTTCAACAAGCAGAAAGAGTGTGTGGGGCTCTCAGCCCAAGTACCAGTCCCATCCTCATCAGCTGTACCCTGTGTGAGTCACATGGGAGATTGAAAAGATTTAATTAAGAGACTTACACAGAGGTGATCTGAAACTTTCTTAGCATCCTAAGCTTTATTACTCTGCCCTCAGGAAGAGGTGAGCAAGGAAAGTCAAGCAGGGAGGAATAATGTTGTTATTGTGACACAAAGAAAATTCAGAAAGCTTGAGGAAGAGCAGGTGAGAAGGAAGCAATTCCACCTGGTACCCCAGTGTACCTGCACCATGAGGCAGCTAAAGAAAGAGGGTTGCAGAGGCAGGTTTGGGAAGGAATGGATGCAGGTGCTGTCGCCAGGATGTGGCTGTGCCAGGGGAAGCACAGGGACCTGACCCTCAGGACAGGGAGCAAAGAAGCAAACAGCTCAGTCTGAGCCACCTGAGATGTTGGAGCAAGTGAAGCTCTGTTCTATCAAGTATATGATCTTTGTCATTTCCAGTATTCTATTTTCCTTCATAGTTGTTTACACAAGCAAAAGACTTCTAATTTGTCTTCAAAATCCAGTGTGGTAATAAAGTTCTAAGAACCTGATTTGCTGAGAGCAGAGGCAGCAGATCCCTGTGTGGTTCCAGCAGCCAGAGGAGCCCAGGGCCTGTGAGACACTAAAGCAGTGTGACCCACACACACAGACGCAGCCCAAGGGCACAGAGCATGAAGTGTACACTCTATTGGAAACCACCTTCTTAGCAAGCAGGAGGAAAATGGGGAATTAAACTCAAATCTGTCACATTTTTAAACAGTTCTATAAACCTAATAAATTTATGTACTTTTCAAGCAGATTCTGAATGCTGGTTTTGCCATTTTGGTAAGTCTTGCTCTCACTTTTAGCATTTACTAATGCCCCGATGCTCCTGTTTAAATTTGTCAATTACTAATAATAGTTACATTAACGCAGTTTTAAACTCTTATGATTGCTTGGAGAAAATATGCAACCATAACCCTATGATCATTTCCATTTTAGAAGGAAAGGCAGTTTTGAAGCACCATTAACATCTTCAGTGGAGGCAAGTCACTTTTTCCTCTTGTTGCATCCTAGCCAAGAACCACAGATGAAATCCTGAGCAAACACAAGCAGTAACAAAGGGTCTGTGGACACAGGACTGGAGCCACTGCTGCAGAAATTCAAGCACTGCACAATGTGATGTGAGCCAGAGAGAGCCTCATGACAGTGAATCCCCCCTGCTCTTGAATTTCTGTCTCTCCAAGAGCTGACCCCATTCTGCAGGGATGGCCAGAGAAGGGACCATGCTGCTGAAGGGAGGAGACTGACCCTGGGTCTGGTCTGCAAACTTCAGTGCTGCAAATGAGCAGGGTCTCTCTACAGAGGGAAGAGGAGACCTGAAAAAGGGGAAGGCAACGAGCTGAAGTCAAGAACTGTTGGAATCATGGGCAATTTAAGAGTGTGTTACTCAACAGCTGGAGTCTCAACTGAGCCCTGTTTGAAGTGCATGGCACATCCTGGGTGTTGCTGGGAACCCCAGGGATGCAGCCAGACTGGAGGCCTGTGTCTGAGCTGGCTCTAAGAGCTTCTCAAGCTGACCTCATGGATGGAAACTTGGCATGTAGCTCCCACAGGGACTGCCTGGATCTCAAGCAGATCTGAGAGGATACAGAATTTCTGAACCTCCAGGACATGTGCACAACAAACACAACAAAACAACCCTTTGGTCTCTTCCACATGCCCTGCCGAAAGCAAGAAGTTGCTTGTGCTTCTTCATCCATGACTCTGGCTGTTTCAAGAGCACTTGGAATCAGCCTGGGAACTACAAAGCCCTCTTTCTTGTCCACATGTTACTTCCCACTGAACCTGCAAGTCAGATGTACTTCCACAGCAATGAGCCACACTGACCTCCTGCAAAGTGCAGCTTTGAAATCCTGCAATAAAGACTGAGTCTGTTTCTAAAATCAGGAGTCTATCACATGCCTCTAAGAGCTCTCCTTGTTAAATATCACTGGACTGAATTAAACATGCTTCAAAATGCTTCAGGTGTGACCAGCTCCTGAGTGGATGAAATGCATGGGGTAGTGAGAATGGAGGGGGCAGAGTCAGAAACATCAGGATTCACCAATGTCCAGGCAAAGTCCCAATTTGCAACTTGATCATATAGGGAATCCTTTCAGCTAAACCCCACAGCGAACACCCTGCTGGCATGGCAGTGCCACAGGGGAGCACTCTGGCCAGCCTGTGCTGCTCCCACGCTGGCAGGAGCTGGTTCATCTTCACCCTGTGGAGTGGCTGATGTGAACTGACCTGTGCTGCTCTGCTGCCACAGCCCCCCTACCCACACTGAAGAGAACACGCACTTGAGGAGAGCCAACCAAATTATTCTGTGACCAAACTAAAGGCATTTCCAGCACACACCAAATGTCATCACTTTTTGCACTTTCCCACATACCATGTTTTGGGCGGCACTCAGAAGCTGTAGCTGTGATTTAACAACGTTTTTTTTTAGACTTCAAGCCCAGATTTTAAAGTCAAACAACCTAGGCTGTTTTACATTATAAACAATGAAGCTGTACACAATTGTCTTTCAGCAACAGCCCTAACCTAAAGATTTCATTTTTGACAGTGCATCTTGGAAACAGCTCAGCTTTGTTCTTTGATTAAAAGATCTGTAGTGAGCTGGTTCTAGTATGTTTACATTGCATTCATTACAGACACTTGAATATTGTCACATTGCTCTCAGGAAGGGCAGATACCAAAAGACAGTGTCATACCTGTGGCGGCAGCGTCGTAAAAACCGCATAATCTTGCGAGCAGCTTGATCCTGCTTCTTGGTAAGCAGACTGCTTCTAAACACAAAAAACCCCAACACTGAAGTGCAGGCAAAACTGGGGACAACACTACTAAATTCAAGAATAATTATCCTATGAACCACAGTCCTTTTCCCCCGGCCTTTGTCTGTGAAGCACAGCATAGCCTCGAAGAGCATTAAAAACAACATATAAAGGTGCCAACAGCATAAAAACAACATATAAAGGTGCCAACAAAATAAAAACAACATATAAAGGTGCCAATAGCATGAACAGCCCCGGGCTCACCTGAGTTTCTGCTGCACGAGGGTGGCTGCCCGGCGGTTTTGCCTCCTCTTGCCACACTCCTTGTAGCTGCGGTAGTACTGCTGGATCAGCATCGCGGCTCGTCGGCTCTGCTGGAATTTTTTCTGCTCATAGTAACTTCGGAATTTGCTCTGGATAAGAATGGCAGCTTGCGTCATCTTTTTATAAAGTGCATACTACAACAGAAACAAAGAGAAGCTGAGGCATCCCAGTAAGAGCAGTGAGAAGCAGGTTCCTACGGTGAAAGAGTCTGGAGCCACCAAGATATGATGAGAAGTAAATGAGTTGCTATTCCCTGACTGGGAATTGTGTAAGAAAATGGTGACAGCAAACTGAAACAACTGCAAGATTAGGGGCAGAACTTAGTCAGCATCAAGAAAACAACTATCTGCTTTTCTGCCTGTGGAATAGTTTGACTGGATTCATGGAATCACAGAATAGTTTGTGCTGGGAGCAATGTTTAAAGGTTATCTGGTCCAACCCCCACAACATGAACAGGGATATCTTCAAGGAGATCAGGTTTCTCAGAGCCCAATCCAGCCTGTTCCTGAATGTTTCCAGGGATGATGTGGGCATCTGCCACACCTCTGGGCAACCTGTGACTCACCAGCCCCATTGGGAAAGCTTTCTTCCTTGTATCTAACTTAAACCTACTCTCTTTTCATTTGAAACCATTACAGCTTGTCCAATTGCAAGAAGTGTCTGTCCCCACGTTTCTTAGAAACCAAACAACCCCAACAAACCCCAAAACCACAATAGTTTTAAGCTTAATATTGAGCATAAGACACAGGCAAAACTAAATCTCATTAGAAATCCTTAACAAGCATCCAATGAACTCAAAGCAGTCACATACTTCCCAAATTCCATCCAGCACTGTATTATTTCTAACCCTGTAATTCCAAGTATAGCAGGCACAAACTCTTAAAAAGAAAATCTTTATTCTACATCCTTTTCCTCTGACAGCATGCAAGGCAATGACCACTTAAGAGAAACCATGTGCATTCATGCATATTTTTAAGTAATGGAAATGTAGAATGATGTACAGAAGTTGCACTCATACTACTATAACAGAGGTTTTCAGTGTTTGCTGATCTTATTTTGGTAAGTTTTAATAGCTTCAGTATTTTGAAAACTATTGTTCCTGGATATTTTATCAGTTTTGACTTCTGCTCACTTTATCAGACAGAGGAGTAGCAGTTACTGCCCCATACTGGGTAATGCCCTAACAAATCTCAATATTTTCCACTCTACTGGTACCAAAAACCCCAGAAGCAAACAAACAACCTTCCCAACATAACCCCAAAGCAAAAAACCCTCCAATATCATCACAGACCACCATTTACCAAATTTCACTTTTTGGAATTGAAGCAGTCGTTAGGAGCAGTTATATTTTGCCATTATTAATTTATATTGGGTTTTTTGTTTCCTTATTTTTAACATTTTTTAATTCATGGATCAGATCGTGATTTTATGCTGTTTTAAATAAGTCCACTCATGGGCTGGTAATGGTTTTCCTTCAGAGTTTTAGCCCAGATGGGACTTGTGTGGCTGAGTTACAAACCCCTGAACAGAAGGGTTCAAATACAAAACTGTGCCATGAGCTGTGACTGTTCCAATCCAGTCACAAACCTGTGCTGGTCAGTGCAGTAACAGATCAGAGGAGTACAGCACATGAGAGAGAAATTGGCAATCACTGCACAGACCAGACCCCAATATGTTCACATGCACCTCTAACACCTGAGTAGCTGTGCCCTGTTCTCCTGTTCCCATCTTCCTTCTGGGAAGGGGATCAGTGGAGATGTCAAATAAACTCCTCCCCAAAGAGGAAAACCTTGGCAAGCTCAGTGTCCCAGAGCTCAACTTATGCTGACAGAAAGTCCTCAGCCTGACACAAAACCACAGGGCAGGGGGAAGCTGTGGATGGAATATCAACCCAAGGACACATTCTCTCCAGGGAAAGCACACCTTGCCTCCTGGTAGCCCTGAGAAAAGCTCAGCTGATTCTAGAATCTGACAAGATCAAGATGTTGCACAGCTGGGAAACTCATCTTTACAGCAGAGAATTATTTCTGTGAACAGTTTAAGACTGGCATCAACAGTTGTGCCTCCAAGCATGAGCAGCAATGTACTGAGATGTTTGTGTTCGGAAATCAGCACACAGGTATTTCAAAGATGAATGGTTAAAATGTTTCATCAGGCAAGCAGAATGCAGAGGACATTGGCTCACAGGTGGGATAAATGTTCTGTGCTCCCCAAATGCCAGCTGATCAGGAGCACTAAAGGAAAGCCTGTCCTCTGGAAACTGGCTGCAAAACCCTCCCAGCAGCTCAGCCCATCGCTGCTCATGGGAGCTGATGCAGCTGTGGCGCAGCAGTCCCTACACAACTCCCAGAAAGTCTGGTTTGTCAGTGATTTCTCAACCACAGGCATTTATTAGTGGATACCATTGAAATGTTTCTCCAAAATGCCAGGTTTCCCTTGTTTATACTGAGTGTGAAAGTTAGTGACCCCTGGGGAACTGTTTCCAAAATAGTGTTTGTATTTGTATTACCTTCAAGGCTATCCAAGTAAGCTTGGGGAGAAACAGAAAAATACATAGTTAATGTCAGTTCTGCAAATAAAGAATGAAAAAAAAAACCCAAAACAAAATAACCCAAACAATCTTCTTTCAAAAAAAAGTGATTCCAGGATCCAAGACAAAGCAATTTGTCAAGCAGTGTTTAAAAGGAATTAAGCTTCCCCTACTACAGGAAGCATCAATCCAGAATGAAAGCCATGTAATGGTTGGATGTGAACCACAATACAGTCACCTAACACTAGTAAGACTTGCCAAATAAATGTTTTTGAGGGTTCTAAAAGAGCACAGGTGCCTCATTTTCTGTTAACACGCTGCCAGGCATTAGACAGACTGTGTCTAGCAGGATAGAGTGCAAAGGGGGACGTGGGCTCCAGTCCTCACCAAAAAACCAAAACCAAACAACAGCAGCAACAAAAAAACCAAAACAAAACCCAACCAAAAAGGAAAGGTATCTTCTTTTTCTGGGGTTGAGAACTCAGCCTGAAAACATGTCTCCAAACTAGAGTCTGGAGAACAGTCTCAGTCCTGGAAAAACTTGCATCAAGCTACAACATGTGACTTCCCAGAGTTTCAAAGTTTAGTATGTGCAAAATAAAACAACCTGGTTTTCATCTTCACTTTTATCAAAGGCAAAACCAACTTCAATTTCACAATGAAATTTGGCAAGCAACTAGTCAGAATAGTCTCCTCAGGCTGTAGCATGCATAAAGGCCAATATGGAATACATCACAGCCCTCCATCTCACAGCAAAAACACAGGCATTATCACAGACAAATTTCCAGGATTCCCTGCAAAACTAAGATTCAGAACACAAATCTTCTTCCCTTTTTAATTTTGCCTGAGCAAGGTATTTCATTACAGCATGCTGAAAAGCACATGAGAGGAACAGTGGGACAATGCCCACGACAACAGGGTGTGCTCATGGCACTTAGACTGCTTCATAAAATTGCACTTTCTCAATTACCTGTTTGTACTTTCGGTAGCAACGCTGAATAACAGCAGCAGCCACCTCCTGCTGTTCCCGGAGAGGACGACCCTGTGTGGAGAGAGAAAGCAGCAGCATCAGTCAGAGTTCACCAAAGCCCAGGACAGGTGATGTGGCTCCTCACAGGGCAAACCTCTCCTGTCAATGCTACCTGGTCCAACTCAGGCACAGGCACTTCCAGGAGATGCCTCTGCTATCAACTCACATAAGGAACAAACCTTCAAAATGCATCTTTACACCAAATAAGAAACTAAGCAGAACCTTTGGGATGCATTTTGAGGATGTGCTTTGTGAGTGCTGCTTTGGCACAGGTGTGCCATGGCATGACATGCACTCCCCATACAGTACTTGTTGGGCAAACAACAAGCAGAAGCATTAAAAAGTTTATGACAGAAACTGTACTTTTGTCCCTGGAGTGGGCATTACCCACATTTTGGTTTGTAACAAATTATACTCTCTCTCACACACCCGGCAAGGAAGATACTGGACATTTGGGCCACGTACCTTGTATTTCCTGAATACTGTCTGGACGAGTTTGGCAGCTTCATAGAGTTCTCTCTGCTCATGATCAGACAGAGTTAACTGTGCAAACTCATTTTCTACCTTCTCGCTGGTGGATGCACTCAGAAATTCAGACCAGTCTGCTGCCGAGGGAAGGCTGGGTTTCTCAAAAGCTATTTCACTGATTGGTGAGCCTGCAGGGCTCAAGCTGGTGTTCGAAGAAGGGGTCAGGGGTTCACTATACAGACTTCTGAAATACCAATCACAGTAGGAATTATTGGTTTACAAAGCAGTTGGGCTGGCATCACAAATAAGGACAACAATATTTCTGAGTTCAAGACAGAAATTTATGCTCTCCTCCCTCTCTCCAAGCAACATCCCACACTCCTGAGCCTGCCTGTCCCACACTGCACAGATGTGCTGCTGGGGTGAAACCCTCATTCCATGAATTTGTAGCTGTGCTGGAAACAACACACCCGAGCACAAGAGTGTGCCTGGGCTTGCAAAGCCAGAACTGAGTGTCACTGAGAACGAGCACCTGCAGGCTGAAGAGTTAGAACGTGCTGCTCAGCACTCACACCACACCAGAGCAAGCTCCCAGCTCTCACTGACCTGATCTGTGCAGCACTGGGCAAGTGATCGACGTCAGCAAGGTAACTGGCCAGCCAGCTCATGGTGGTGCTCATGGCAGCACTGTCTGTCCTCTCCACCAGCAGCGATTCCATTGGCACAAAGTTCTCCCGCTTGATCCTGTCAGGCGTAGCTTCAATAATGTGCTCTGCAAGTGTCATCATGTTCACCTGTCAAGGGGGAAAGAACAGCAAACTTTAGCTGCCTGGTAGAAGGTGCCTTGTGCCTCCACAGCCCAGCTTTAGACAGAATTCCCCGTTTTGCCCAAACCTGTGGAAGCTGGAGTCTACTGTTTCTCTCAGCAGTGGAGAGAAATCCATTAACCAGTGCTCATTTACTTTTCTACCTCTTCAGACCAAGCACTGCAGGGTTTCATATTTCCCAGACCTCTTTTTTTCCTTTATGGGGAGCCCAAGAGATCTGGTAAAAGGTCTCTGGACCCTCTCTCTACAGCTGTCACCAGTATGTTATTTCCAAAGGAAAAGTGACTTTGCTGCTCTTTTGCTGAGATGTGCAGCAGAGCATGACAGAACTACAAAGGCACATCAAGAGAAATTAAAAATCTTGAGACAAAACACTGTCAGGAATCCTTCTATATTACATTCTTCAGCTCAGCAAGATTCATGGAACTTTTCAACTCAGAGAACAGAAAACTGTTCCTGTTTTGCAATGCTCTGCTTTACCTGTGTTACACCAAGTAGAGAACATCTAGAGATGCCAGAGCAGAACAGGTAAGGCTGTGTTCCCATTACTCATTTGCTCAGACAAACACAGCATCTTTCTCCCAGTAACTACTTCTCATATGTCTCTCCTGCTTCTGTTATATTTTTAATCTCCTCTGTTCCATACCTAGTGGGATTCTTCCTTCTCCAAACCCACTTTCTCTTCCGTTCTCCACTCCTTCTTACCTCCTTCTCTCTGAAGTGCCGAGGCCTGGCCTGCAACCACAGCACTACCTCTCTCACATCTTGTCTTTGTAGGGACTGCTACCCAGTTCCCACAGGATTACTGGGCCACCTGAGTCACATGCACTGCTGTGATCACGCTCTGCTTTTTCCTTTTTCCTTGTACAACTGCAAACAGTTTTGTGCATTCTGTATGCTGTTGAAGTGTATGCCAGTGTACAACCCTAAATGCTAACCTAAATGCCTTTGTGTCTTTGCTGAAATTGGAAGAAAGCATACACTGACTGTGTGAGCACCTCCCTCCTCAAAGCACAATTCAGAGTCTCTAGAGTCCTCCACGGGAGCTTCTCACAGTCAGGATTCTCTGTGCAGCCTCTGTGCTCTATGAGACTGCTGATCTCGGTGCTGTGGGTGTTTTTACCTGCAGTTCATCCATGTGGTGTAAACAGTCCTCATCCCCTGCGCTGTCCCTGTAGGACAAGAGTTCTGCATCCACCATCTCCCTGTCGGCCATCATCAACACATTCATCTGCTCCCGCTGGCGCAGCCGATGGGCCGCAGCATCCTTCCCCAGGGCAGTGCCCTTCTGGCTCCCTGTCACCTGCACTGCAGACACACCAATATAAATGTCTTTTGGGTTCCATTTGATGCCTGCTTGGCTGCCGGAGCCCCGGTACCCAGTAACTTCTGGGATGTGCTGGGAGAGGTCCCGGCCATAGTCCCTCAGCCCTTCACTGGGGCTGATTGTCTCAGTGGAGGATTGCTTGGAGCTGGAGTTCTGCTTCCTAATGCTTGGCTGTTCCAGGCTCAGTGCAGTGGAAAGCAGCTTCTCTTGCCGGGCTTGAAAATACTCAGGGCTCAGCTTATGCTTTTTGGGTGCAGGGTAATCTTTCTGAGTCTCACTACTGTAATAGCTGGAAGGCTCTGATCTTGGCCGCCTCAGCTCTGTAAACAAACAGATCAACGGTCAAAACTAAACGTACAACTCACGACTGCTATAGGAACATCAACAGCTTCTGCCTCAGGGCAAAGTTTGTGCTGTGCAGAGGATGTGCAAAGGGAGTAACAACCACCCAGGGAGGATACTGTCCCAAACACTCCTAAGATACACAAGTCTTTCCAAAGCAGGCACTCACTCCTCTTCCTGATGCTTATGCAAGTGTATCGAGCACAAGGAAAGAATTAAGCATGGACAGCAAGGCTACAGGTGGCTCCTGCTGCCTAGTTGAGCTCCTCACCCCCACATTTTCACATGTTTAATGTCAGCAAAACAGCGCATGGATGTTTTACCTGTGTTTGTACTGGAAATCACCGTGACTCCCTTCTGAGGCTCCTGAGAGGCAACAAGCTCACTGTGCCACTGGGACACCCAGTTCTCTGTGTTGGACTCTGTGCTTGAGGGGCACTGAATCCTGGGGTTTTGCCCAAGCTGAGTTTGCTCATCTCGCTGCAGCTGCTCCAAGCACTCTGCCAACTTCACGTGGCCCCGAGAGCGAGCAATGGCCAGGGGCAGTCTCCCCAGGGAGTCAGGAATGGAGATGGCGCGGCGGTCCCACTTGTACAGCACAACAGCTGCATCCATGTGGCCCAGGGCACATGCCCACATCTAAAGAAAAAAAGGTAACTGACCCACTGGGAGACTTGTCTTCTCTTTTCTTATCAATGCAGTGGAGTCTCATCCTAGCTCAAGGAAAAACTCTTCTGATAAACAAAACCATGACATGCTCAAAGCCAGCAGATTACATTTATAAATGTCCCAACCTGGCAGAAGGCCAATATAGAGGTCTGAATACATGCTATTCTCTCCTACAACAGAGAAAACTCCAATTGATAAATAAAGCTGACAGGGTTTTTTTTGTGGGTTTTTTTTTGGGGGGTTTTTTTTGTGACATTGATATCACTGCAGAGACAGAACAGCTTCATACACAAAGGAATCTCTGAGGTCAGAAACATGCAGACAGGACCAAAGGTTGGGAACAATAAAATCAATACTCTGAGTTGTAAACCGGCAGTTCTGGTTCCATTTGTTTTGGCTTTTTGTTTGTCTAAGTTCTCAGTCATGATTTCATGACTCCAGTGACCAAGACAGTTATAATTTTACAACTCCTACAGTCAAACAGTCACAGAGGACAATGTGAAAGAAGGTATGTAAAGTCCTTTTCACATCATTCTAGAGTCTAGATTCTGTGTAAAACACTAACCAGAACCATCTGTCTGTCCCCTTTGCTCATGTTTCTCAGTGGAAAAGTTTTGTTCTGTGTGCTCTCTCTCAACAAAATGCCAGGAAGCTGATAGTACCACATCTTACCATGTACACAGTAGGAACACACAGGAACATCTACTCTCCAGAGAGTGAAACACTTTAGGAAAATAACATATCAGGAAGAACTCCCCAAAATGCCCTACAGATTATCTCAGAAGTTTCAGACCCTACTCTTACCAGAGGAGTGCAGGAGAAATGATCCACATTCAAAGGGTCAACTTCCAGCTCCAGATCAATGCTGTCTGCATGTTTGGTGCTGCAGGGGAACAAGAGAAACAATGATGCTCTTTAGCCATGTCAGGATCATTGTCTAAGCACAGATTTACCCAAAGCACTGCACCACAGAGAAGAGGCCCACAACATGTATATTTACTACAGACAGCGCCCCCACCACAGACATGAGGAGCATGATGCATCCAGCAACTGGACTTGCTCTCAAGAGACAGATCCCATCAGATCAGGGGATGGGAACAAGCTCAGGGGCTTGGCTCTTTGTACAAGACAACCAGAGAAGTGGACTGAGCAGAGTTTCTGTGTGCTCCTGCCATGCCTGTACTGACAGCCCAGAGTGGACTGAGCAGAGTTTATATGGGCTCCTGCCATGCCTGCACTGCCAGCCCAGAGTGCAGCAGGCTGGGTCTTACCGCCATTTGATGAGGGTCTGGATGAGAGTAGCATAGCCCTGGGCAGCAGCCAGATGGAGCAGGGTCATTCCTCGGAAGGTCTTGGAATGGATCAAGTGTTTGGACTTGGCCCAGCAAGCACGGCTCATCATCTTCTCACACACCACCACCACACGGCTCTCAAAGCAGCTGCCCAGGGTCCCGGTCCCAGAAACGCACTGAAACACCACAACAGTCCAGTTTAACCATGGGGAGCAGCTTGCCCTGAACAGGCAGCCTTCCACTTCTGCAAGTACTGAGAAATGGCAAACGTGACCAAAAACCAGCTGCTGTTAGGCACCCACAAACCAGACTTGTTACTCGGGACAAACTATAACCCTTTCCAAAGCCCACCCCCCAAAAAAACCTCTGGTAAGAAAGCATAAAACTGTGTCTGGACACAGAAGGGCTCATACCTGCACCTGTGTGCCACTGTTCCCATTCCCATTGCTCCCGCCTCCGACTCCTTGTTTGTGTTGCTGGGAGCCTGTCATTTCAGCCATTCTCCTCTCCATCTGCTCAAGTCTCTCCAGTATGGACATCCTGAACTGGTTATCTGGGTTGGAGAAAGCCAGAGTAAGGACATTTCCATGGAAAGGAAGCTCAGGTTTTGACAGCCAGCTACAGGAAGTCACAAACAGCTATCCTGGAATAGAGATTTGCTCTGCTTGCAAATTCACACACACACTTGTCCTAGCTCTTCAACTTCCTGCAGCAACCCTGTGACTGCAGTTCTGGAGAACCTCCTTACAGAAAACGAACAGATAAATTAAAAATGCAGGCAGAAGACAAATCCCTTTCCTTGTGAGTCCAGCTGTATGCACACAATACTAGGGGGTAATGCAAAATTTTTCAAAACACAAACTCTAAGTAAATATACCCATTCAGAGAGCATTTCGGTAGGATCACATCTGCCATTTTAGAGTCACCCCCCTATTTTACAAGAGTCCTGAGTTCAGCTTGCCTTGCCTCCTGGAATCATGCAATAATGGTATACCTGGAAGAAAAAGACTCCTCTGCTTCCTTCTGTACTTAGGAAAACGAGCCTTTAACAGGGCACTTGCTCCTTCCCTGGCAGGCTCCCTTTCTTGGAAAGCAGCTTCAGCCAGGTGTCAGAAACAGAACTACCAGAAATCAGTGTATGGGCATTGACAATCCTGTAACAGCACTCTGGAAAGCCATGCAACTCTGGAGCCCTCTGGTCCTGCAGAACTCAGAGCTGTGTTCCTGATTTTCCCCTCCTTGCACTGTAACACAGCACTACCCTACAGCTAAAGCTTGAATGGTGGAGCAGGGAGGTTCAGACGGATTAACAGATCATTGCTTAGCCTGATGCCATAGAGATCAGCTGAGGCAATGATTCTGGATAGGGCCAGGCAGTGCAGAGGAAATGGCTGCAAATGCAGAGCTCCTTCTGCCCTGTGATCCTTAAGGGGTAAGTTTCATGCAGCAGCTCACGAGAAGCTGGGCAGAACTGTTTTGTGGATAGGGAGCATTTAATGAATCTTGACATCATACTAACAGCATAGGTGGTAAACTGTAAGGGAGAGACAGCCCTCATACTGTTCAGTTTCATGCATCCATAGAACTGGTGTGCTGGTGCAGAACACTCATAAACCCAGAACCAAGCCCACTGACAGCTAAAGGAGTATGTGCACCAAAATAGGCAAGCTCTGATGAAGTTTTAAACCTGTCAGTCTCCAAGAAGAACACAGAGCCCTCGCTGGAAGGCTGTAGAAGTACTCATGCTGCACTCTGAAGCACAGCTCTCACTAGAGGGTATTGGAGAGATGTGGATCTCTGCTGTACTGCACTGAGGACTATGTTGCAGACCATTGGTACAAGACAGCTCGGGTTCACTGGCTGGAGACATCCCCTTCTCACCAAGAGGCTACTGTGGTCTGACAGCAGGCAAGAGCTCCACTCCCTCCTGGCCAGCTTCAGCATCCCACTCTGGCTGCTCAAGAGCCAGGCACAAAGGATGTGGGCAGCACCTCCCATCTAACCTCATGTCAGAGGTGAGCTCACTAGTCCAAAAGATTTATTATTAGCGTTTTACTAATCCCTCAGTTGAGCTGTTAATTGCAAAGCCCTCGGGGAAGGGCTGGCAGCTGTATCACCAAACGCTCACGGCGCCGCTGCGGTATCAGGGCCCTGTCCCCCAGCTGCGGTCAGCACACGGCAGCAACACAAGCCCTGTTTGCCCAGCAAATCTTTGTTCCAGGAGTGCTGCAGTGTGCTGCAGTGCAGTCCACACCGCTGTCTCCTCCCTCCCCATTGCCAGGCGGAGCACGTCCACTGCAGAGCCTGGCACAGCCCCGGCCCCGCTGAGCCGGCCCTCCCGCCGCAGGCCCAGCGAACACAGCTGCCACAGCTCGGCCACCCGCAAAGCTGGCCACGCTCGCCCTGCAGGGAACACCTCTGCTCCACACAGGTAATGCCACTCTCCCCAGCTGGGCACCAGCACTTGCATTTATTAGAGCTGGGTATCACATCTGAGCCCTCAGCCCTGTACAGGCAGAAGCAGCATCTTTTAAAAAGAAGGAATTTGGCTTGAACTGGAGTAATAAACCAACAAGGTCAGGGCTGCAAGATTCTGGGATTTGCTCCTACTCATTTAAGGGGTCAAGACAGAATAATTCTGCACACCTGGAGACAAAAGGCAAAAACAATTCCAGTGAAATGCAGAAGTACAGTACTATTCCCCCCCCCCTTTTCTTTTTTTCAATCTGAAACCACTCTGGAACAGAAATGGAGGGCCCTGTGTTTGTGATTATTTTCCAGGCTCCTCTCTCTGGGCTTTATGATCTGTAATGAGTGAAGCCTCCAGTTTTCCTGATCCCAAATTAATGATACTGAGAACTTGCTGTCAGTTTTTGTCAGAAGACTGACGTTACCAAAGGTACACCTGTCACCCACCAATGTCCCCAGACAGAAACACTAAACCAAAGGAATGAAAGCAAGGAATTTTTCTTAGGAAACAGAATTGAAAACAGCATCTGGTGCTCCCAGGTATTCCTATTCAGACACCTGGCAGTGCTCCTGGAAAATCGTAAGGGCAGGACTAACTGGTTCTGACCAGATCAGGCATTTTAGAAATATGCTGCTATTGGTAAAATGGGAAGTAGAAACAAACATTCTGGAGCACCAGCACAGCATGGCCAGAGGCAGAGCCCTCTCTGTGTCTAGAGGAGACCCCCAGAATTTACCCAGATTAGATCAGGGTGTGCCCCCAAATGAGAAAGCTCCAGGCAGCAAATGAGGTAAGTGGGGCAGCAGTGCAGCAGGTGCCCCTATGCTGCCCATTTCCCAGGTGACAAACCTAAGCAAGCCACAACTGATGACAATTCCAAAATTATTTATGGATAGTGTTTTCATTATTCTGTAGTACCAATTATACCAAAATGTCCCTTTCAAAAGGAACTGTGTGTGCACTGCACTGGTCTACAAAAAAACCAAACAGACCCTCCTGGCAAACTAACAACAGCAACAAAAACTCCACAATAACAAAAAGCCCAAACAAACAAAAAATCCCAAACCAAACCATAATAATGGAAAAAAAAAAAAAAGGGGGGGGGGGCAGGGAGAGAGTGGGAGAGAGGAAACCTTCCCCCCAAGGTTTCTCCTGAACTCAGCAATGAGGCAACATGCTCCTCTGCCACCCAGCCCTAAACACACACCAGAGCAGCAGCAGTTTGGACCATGTGCAGCTGTTTCACATGCTGCTGATGAGCCAACAGATGTCCCTTGCAGAGAAGGGCTACGAGAGCCACGAGGGCTATGAGAGCTGAAGTTACAGCTATCATTCTGAGTTCATGACCTTTTATCCTGTGATATTTCTCTTTTTTTTCTAGTCACAATCTTTTCTCTCTTGCTCACTTCTCTGCAGGGCCACCTGCTTAACAGGCACTGAAGTTACAGGAACAGTTTTCACATTCCTGTCTTTTACAGCCAGCAGAGGATCTCATGACAAGCAAGTTTCTCACAGAGCACTGAAAATGAGAGCTCAACAGCATAAATATCACTGTCCAAATAAGCTTTTCTCCTGCTATATTGTACAGGAAATCTAAACAGCCTGAGCCCAAGTAAATGTCTTGCACTGGAAGCACCCTCACTCTGTCCAAAGGCAACAAAGATCCACAGATACAAACATTCACAGATTTAAGGTTTTGCCCAAAAATTCTGCTTTTGATGATAGAATTTAGTATCTTTTTGAGAGCTAAAAAGTTAGACATGCAAATCTGTGCATTTATGGGGTTTTTCCATTGCATATCAATCTAAGAAATGCTTTAAAGTTCTTTAGGAAACTACAGAGACTTTCTAAAGGCATTCTTAAAGGCTTACTCCACCAAAGGTGATGAAAATAACCACATTTCTGTATCTCCAAGACACAGAATATTCACATAAGATACTCTGAACACTGTACCTTTCATGGAAATTATTATTCTTCATGGTTAACAATATCAATGTAACACCAAAATTACTTCTGTCTTTCCCTTAGCATAACAAGGAGAGCTGGTGGCAACCTGAGGGGAGCTGAACCGTCCCAGCAGAGAGGGACTGGAAAGGGCTGCCTGGTCAGATTTTGACCAGTACTAAGCAACTGGTTTGAGTTTCATACTCATTTCCCTAAAACACAAACCATCTTTTAAGTGTTTTAAGAACAAAATTAAGAACAAACTTAATTTTCATCTGCACTGTGAGAGGGTTTACTACTGATCACAGCAATGCCAGCAGGTTACACACTGAACCTATGTAAAGATGCAGAACAATTCTGGTATAAATCGTCTAAAGATACATGAATGTTTACATCAGCTAGCATCTTACAGAGTTACAGACTGTATGCTCACACAGTTACACCCAGACAACCTGGATATTGTTTAACATTACCTTTTTTTTTTTTCTTCAGAGCTGATTTAATCCAGTGGTGTTTTCTTAACCCAGATCCCTTCACAATGCATTTAAAGCACACCTGTACCAACAGCTCAATAAACCACCACAGCAGGCACAGAGAGTGGAAAATGCAGGGAGTAGAGGAGTGAGTTTCATCTCCAAGATTCTGGAAGCCACACCTCCATTTTCTCCCTCAGTGTTCTCCAATAAACACTGAATTTCCTCAGTAAGAATCTGAACAGATGCCAGCCATTTACGTGACACAAGTTTTCACTGGAGGCTGCAGGAGCACGTGCCTTGTGCAGCCTGGTAACAGCTCCTGACTGGACCCTGTACTGACAGGGGAGCTGAAACACAGCACCTCCAAACACTTCCACTACCCCCCCACAACAGCCCCTCCTCTGCACACCCTCCCACCGCCTAACCCACAGCCTGTTCCAACAGCAGATCTCTGGTTTCCAGCTGTGCACACCATGTCCCCCACGGGCAGGCACAGCTCAGAGCATTGCCCACGCTTTATTACAACAGGTAGTAAAGGCACACCTCCATCAAACATCAGTTCTGCACTTCCTTTGTGTGGTACCCAAAACACCACCACGGCGCAGGGCATGGAGCTAAGAGAACAGCAAGGCACAGCAGTAAGTGACAAGCCCTCCTCTGCTTAACAGGCCAGTTTTAAGAAATGAGCACAGAGAGCTGTTTTTCTAATCTCTGCACACAGCTGTACTGGACAAGAACACATCCCAAAGGATCTTCAGTCCTTTTGCCAAGCAAGCTTCAAACAGCAAGAAACTGTCTGTGCCACACACGACTTGGCAGTGCAGCCAGAACTATTACAGAGGAAATACTGCTGAAAATATAGATGAAAAGTAAACTGGCAGTTCTTAGCAGCAAGCAGTGTTAACAACACTTGCTCCTTTTTCACCTTCTCCCCTGGATGTCTGGAGGTTTTTGCCATGCTGCACAACCAAAATGATAGATAGTATCTGGCTGGAAGGACTAAAGGATGAGGGTCCATGATCTCCTGCACATTCCACTGGGGTTGCATCTGCCCAGCATTATAATTATTCCCCCACAGAATTCTAAACACTGAGCTAACAGTGGTGTGTGAGATCTGCATCTGCACGTGTTCCCAAGCACTGGGCTTAGATACTCTGGTGTGGAGGAGCCACTCTGAGGGCTTTGGCTTCCCAGCCTGTGCTGGTTCTTCACCAGCAGTTTCTGTGTTAAATCATTCCCTGCATGAGCACACACAGACTGAACTGAACAAGTGTGACAGCTGAACACTGTAAAAAAAGCCATGCAGCATGAAGACGTTTTTCTGTTTTGCAGAGCAAGCCAGAATTTTTTCACCATATTCTCTCATACAGCACAAGCTGTGGGTGGGGATGGAAGCAGTCTAAGGCCACATCACTCACAGTGCCACTGCTCTGTTCCTATTTTGCAAATCATCTGTCACTGGTCTATAAAATCTTGTTCAATTCTTCTGTACAGTACAAATCCTGAACATCTTTCATGCTGCAGTACCAATTTGATCATTTAATGCTGATTTCTGAGCTGGCATTGTTGCAGGAACACCTATTTCTGAAATTAAACTGCAGTTACATCCTCAATGTCCCTTATGAGAACCTCTCTTTAGCAGCAAGTTGTTACAGGTCACAGTCTCTATCAGCAAATGAAAGCATTTAGAATTTATATTCTAGGAAAAATGCGTATCTATGTTAATGAAGCAGGTCAATTCCAGGGCTTTTCATCAGTGAGAAATGCCAAACTACCGATGTATGAGATGAGGAAAACACTGTATCGTACACTCTGAGCCCAAGCAGCAGCTGAAGAAACCCCATGCTTTCACCAAGAAAGGAACACTACTGGGCATGGGCAGGAATGATGAAGTCATCCAGACCTGCACACACAGGTACTGTCAGTGATTTTAAGCCATTAATTCACTTGCCAAGGCATGATTTCTTACTGTCAACACTTTTCCGATAGCCCTTCCAGTGCTGTAGGACTTCAGCTATTACTCCCAAGCCATTTGGGATTTCTCTGTTCCTGTCACCCCCAGCAGCCAATGCTCCCTCAAAACAGGGTACTTCTCTACTTTATCACACCATTACTTGAAAAGAGAAGCAAGAGGCTTGCTCAGGCTGACTTCTTCCCCAAGTGGCAGTCTCTATACCAACACCAATAAAGCACTTGCTGCCCTATTTTTCAGGCTTCTCTTCCTCTGGGCTTAGGGAGTGCAAGATTTCACTGCTATCCAGGAACAGCTGCTTCAGGAACAAAGGAAGGTTTTGAACATCCCATGTGTAGTTCAAATATTTTAGAGGTAGGGCACACTGCTAAAGACATCACTTATTGTGCTGTTTAATAATTTGTATAAAAATTTGGCTGCCTAAGGTCAGTCTCTGCATCTCAGGTCAGAAACCGACCTGATGGGTACCAATATTATGAAAAATGTACAAGAAGAATGCTCTTGGATGTATGCAAAGAGTAACAGCCGAGGAGAACATGCTGTGTTGCTGCTCACCTGCCCAGTGCTACTACCCAGGGCTCCTGCAGATTTCCTCCTTCAAGGGCTACATGCTAAAGGGGCCAAAACCAGGAGAAAAGCATCTCATGCCACACTACGCAGTATCTGTGCTTACAGTACTGTGTATGCTATTTATGTATACATATGGTAACAATTCTGACCCAAGTTTTCTATCATTAAATCTGCAACCTCAAGAGTCAAAATACTCACTCGGAAATCCCCAGACTGAAGAGCAGCATGCTATAAAATGGCCTCTATTTGCTGCAAAGTTAGATAAATAGGAACTGTTGCAAGCTACAAAACTGTGAAGAACTGGAACAGGTCAGCAAGGAAGACAAGAGATCTCCTTTGCTGGAAGCCTTCGTGAAGTCTGACATCAGTCATGTTCACCTCATCTAAACTGTGAGCAGTCCACACAGTCTCCTAAGTCCTCTTCCTAGCCCCACTCTTCCTGGCAAAGCACGCTGCAAAACAAGTTTTTCAATAACGTGGTGCGGAGCAGGTGTGTGCTTCCAGCATCCCTAAGATCCCAAGAAGGTCTGGGCTACCGACCTCCTCCTGCGCCGTACCAGCTCAGAACACGAGGCTGGGAGCTGGAGGCGCTCCGATGTAATGTGTCCTGCTGCACACGTGATGCTACAATTAAAGTGCTGTCACAACTCTGAGACTGCATCGCAACATCACTCGGGAGGGGCTGAGGACCAACACGAGAGGGCGAATACATGAAAACACGACCGCGTCCCAGGGCTGGGGGCACAGTGAAGGGGGGCACAACGAGCAGCAAGGCGTGCAGTCATCGTGGAAGTGCAGCGGAGTGAGGCACAACACAGAAGCATGCAGATTTAAACCCAAACAAGCACTGCGCAAACACTTCATCCTGCAATACTTACTGAAAGCAGTACTTTGTCACATGTGCGCGTCCACCTGCAACGGCTGGGGGCCCCGGACCCCTCTGTAGTCCCTCTACCTGCTTCCAGGTAAATAATGTGACAACACCTGGCACCAGAGGACTGACCTGGGAGTCTACAAGGCATCAGCGGAGGCTCCAGCCAGCATCTGGCGCAGACCCCGCAGCACGGGCGGGCAGAGCAGGCTCCCCCCAGACCTGCCTGTCGTCTCTCGCATCCTCGCCGCCAACTGGAGCCCCGCCGTCCTGTCGCAGCGCCGGCGGGTGTCAGCGGTGCCCCCCCGGCGCCCCGGCGGCCGCAGCGGGCGGGCTAATGCTGGCCGGCATAGCTGGGGCTCGGCCCGGCCCGGCTGGCCGCGGCGGAGAACGAGCCCGGGCGCCGTTCAGCGGCCGCGAGC
>VXBU01015246.1:1221210-1236249 GCA_013400315.1 Bombycilla garrulus
CGGGCGGGCGGCGGCTGCCGCCGCCTCCCATTGTCTGCGCGGCCGGGCCCTGCCCCGCTCCGCTCCGCTCCGGGCCCGCCCCGCCCTGACGTCACCGGGCCCCATTGGCGGCCCCGCCGTGTTTACAGCGGCCCCGCACCGGGGACCGAGCGTCCGCCGCCCCGGAGAGTGCCAGGCCCGGGACGCGCCGTCCCTGGGTCACCTTCCCGTTTATACGCACAGTTTGAGAACTACACACACAGTATTTGTGCTTATTGTTCTAATGAGGCAAATTTGTAGAGCGTTAAAATCTGACAGAATTTCGGAGGCTGTGCGGTACCACGGAGGAACTACAGGCCCCCGGGCGGGCTCCTCGGGACAGCAGGGCACGTTCAGTCATGGGGCTGAGAACAGACACGGCTTCCCTGAGGAATCCGATGTCTCACCATGAAGTTAGGCTGGCTCAGAAAACAACACTCAGCATAGGTAATGAAATATTCCTTGCCTCAATTCAATCACATTATGTTCAAAATGGAAAAAGACAGTCTGGGAAATGCAGTCAGAGCAGTAGGAGACTGGCTTCCTGAAACAGTGTCCTTAATAATAGTGTGTGAAAGTAAAAAATCATCAAACACATCTCAGCATGAATATAAACAGAACCGACAAAGCCTCCACACTACAGAGGAGTTAGGAGACGGGAGGATGAATAGAAACTTGTGAAGTTTACTGGACAGCTCCTATCAAGGGACAAAGACTCTGCCTCCTCTACCAACGCTCACATCCCTGTAAGCTGCAGCACAGCCTTGTAACATGGTTCAAAACATTCATCCCTCTTCCCAGAGAGAACCCAAATAGACCATCTTTAATGGTAACATCCAAGATGTAAACACCAGTCACCTTTACCCAGATGGAACTGGCAGTGAAAAACAGTGATAATGTTTATTAACGCAGACTGTTTTCCTACCAAAAGTCTCTTACACCTGCAAAACATTCACTGATCCTGAAAACATCTCTCCTACTCAACTCTGGTGTCTTGCATCTCATCACATGCTAGGAAGGGCACCTGGTCCTACTGAACAGACACATGCTGTGGGTTTTGCTGATGAACATTACCACAATACAGGAGTCATGTACCTGTCAAATTGTGGAATGCCACAGGTAGCAAACACACACAGTTTGATCACAGATGATTCCCTGCCAAAGTGAGAGTTTGGATACCACCAGGCCAGGTCATGCTAACACAAGTGAGCCACCAAGCCTCTCCCCAGTCTTTTTATGTTCTCCAGCTGGGAAAGAAAGTCAGATCATCAACTGAGAACCCAGCAGCAGCTGAAAGGCTGCCTGTCAGGTGCTCCTTCGTCAGTGCCATTTACATTCAGCACCAGTCACACCCTTGTCCAACCCATCCACACTTGACTCATCAGTACACACATGGCCTGCCCCTATTTTTAGGTTCTGTCCTCTTTCCTGCAGATGCATAAATGTAATGCCAGCAGCACACACAGCCATTTCCCTGGAATTTCTGATCATTTTCTGTTCCATGCCAAGGAAACGCCATCCCTACAGACACTTTATGAAAGCAGCAGAGGCTTCTGAGGAGGGCAAACACATGCTTTCCATTGGGAATCTGTGCTGAAATGCCTTTATAATTTGTTCATCTGCCATGAGATCATCTCTGCCCTTCAGTTCAGCCTTCAGTTCTTCAAGCCTCATTTGCTTTTTGTTTTTTCCTTAAAAGAACCTCTCTACAGACAGTGAATGAAAAGTGAGGTCAAATGGCTATAAAAGCACACAAAGGCTTCTGAGAACTGAGTTTTACATAGGAAAAAGAAAAGGCTGCCAAGTTTATCAGCAGAGATTGGGATCACATTAGAGTGCTTCCTTTATGAGGAAAAGGTTTGCTTTGAAAAGAAAGAATACAACTGTTCTAATTAACTAGACAAAAAAAAATAATGCAAGAACATCAGCAGCTGGTGTCAATTGTACATTTGTAAAAGACCTAACTCATCCATGGTGTGAAATAAGGAAAACTCGGAGTAAAACAAGTTCAGAAGAGGGTGCACAATCCTTCGTGGCACAGCAGACACTGATGAAGGAAGGAACCCTTCAGAGGATAGCACAGAACACGCTGCCTTCAAACTCCTTCTCTGCCCATTCCTACACTTGGCTCAAGTCAGTCCTAGAAGCAGGAGCGTGGTGGGAGGTGGTCTCACAACCCTTCCCAGTCATTAGCATGACTTCACCCTGATCCCAAAGACCAGTACTTGTGCTGTGCTCAAAAAAATAGTGATTTTTGTCTTAATGTAAACTGAAAACATGGAGTTCACATATAGAGTAATTTTGACTTTATTTTAATAAAATTTGTGGACAGGAATTCTTTATCTGAACTTAGATGAGATGAAAATTGCTTGGTTTTTTCCTAAGGTGTTCCTGGGGTATGGCTGTCAACTCTATCTCTCTGGCAGTGGTCATGATTCCAGCTGGAATCATGAATTGTGCTTTAACAATGGAGTGCAAAGGAACTGAAAGTGTTCCACTGAGTTAATTAAAAAGAATTTTAAAATTCTGGTCAATATTTTGTGACTACAAATATTCCTCAAAAATCTTCCCTCAAGACTACGTAACAGTCACTAGGGCAAGGATTTTAACCAGTGAAGCTAAAGCAAACAGAGAAGTCAGGGATTTGTGTATTTATTCAATTGATAAAATCAACTCACATTAGTTTTTACCTTGGCTAGCTAAGCTAACATTTGTTCTCTAACAATAAATGAGAAGATGTAGCTGGTCCTTTAAATAACAGTGTAATTTGCTCCCTTTGGAGTACTGTGCATCAAGGCAGAGGCTTCTGATAAGTCATGGTTAGTATAATTATTCAGTCTTTTTCCCCGAAGGGCCTCTGCAATGCAGCGGTCCTCTTACTTTTTTTTTTCCCCCTCCCTGTTAGCAATGCCCTAGTTTGTTCACTGCTGCAGTCCCCCTCCCTTACACCACCACAGCATAACAACCTCTAATTGAGAGCTGGGCTGCTGACCAAGAGCACCCAGAGAAACTGCAGGGACACCAGAGACAGCACTCACAGCCACCTTCTCAGCAACACTGAGGGAACTGTCAAATGAGGGATCCAAATCCTACCCACCTGGCCTGCCAAGCCTGGGGAGATTGCTGACAGCTGAGTATCAGTCACCATCACAACGCTGTCAGCTGCACTCCCCAGGCAGCAGGAGGCCTCAGCAGCAGATGAAAAGCACCTACAGACCCTTACCATCCTCTCAAGCCAAGCAAATTTAATTTTGATGCTCAACATAAGACTTTGCACACCTCCTCATTAACAACCAGTTCTATTTCGGTTTGCAACCGTGCCTCTGCAGGCACATCACAACCTCTCTTCACTCTGCAGTACCCACAGTGCTGTCTCCATGCTGCTCTTTGGAAGTGGTACCATCCCAACTTCTTTGGAGTGTCCCTCTTGTACATGCCTCACTATCTCCCAATTTTCTGCTTAAATAAACACACATTTTTCTAGACAAGCTCAAGTTTCAGAGCTCTCAGAAAAGACAATTCCAGGGTAAATGCTTCCCTCCTTCTAGAAACTCGGCAGTATGATCACCTTTCAATTCAGACAAAAACCTCCACCCCTTTGTCATCTTGTATAAAAGGCAGCAACATTTTGTCCACACCAACAGAACTAATAAGACTTTTCAGTGAGAGGACTTTAATTAACATTGCCACAGCCCTTCCTGTCAGGACAAACCTGCCCCTCTCCATCCCTCCCCAGCAGGAGCTGCTCTGTCATTCACAGTTCTACATTTCGTCTGCTTTCTTAAGGAATATCCCACACTTCTTACCGTCCAAGGACAGCCAGTCATGCTGGGAGGAAGGCAGGGTTGGCAGAGCTCTGGCTTTATATTCAAATACCACAGAATTGGAGATGATCTGATTGTTGAAGGCAACTTGCAAAGTCACAAGCCCAGTGTCATGAGCTGAAAGGAAAGTACATGTTGTAAGACAGAGAACTCCCTGTAGAAACCCCCAGCTAGGAATTACCCTGTGGATACCCCATGTGCTGAGAGCAGGTGAAGAGATGGAGTGTTGAACAGTATTTTTGTAACTAGACAATTCAAAAGTGCAAAGTATCAGTTGGTACATTCAAACATGGAGATTTTAAGCTTAAGGGTCATCTAATGGGAAGTTCTGGCAAAAGGCAGAATCATGTGTTTCAGAAATATGTGTTTCTAAAGACTGAGCAGCCTCACTGCATTTCCACTGGAAAGCTGGGGCCTATCAATGAAACCAAGTTATTCTGCATCCACTTGAAGTCATATACTGAGGGCCACCACTATTGAAAATCTCTCTGGGAGAGAGAGGTGAACACCTCACATTAGAGGTGTTCTCATGCTGGAAGTAGCAGAGGGCAAGATGTAGGGAAATCGAGTCAGCAGAGCAGTGAGTGCACCCCTGAATAACAGCTGCTCTTTAATCTGCTCTTTCAAAACAAAAGGAATGCTTCAAATTATTTTAAATTATTTCAAATAATTATTTTAACGTTAATTCAGGGATTCTAAATAGTATTCGTTGTGATCGGTTGTGATGTATCAAGATGCCAAATTGCTGTTCTCACACTAAATTCGTCAAAGAAAAGGGAAAATCTTCTCGATGCCTATGCACTTTTGTACATTGTGTATGGCACGGCGATCTGAAACTACCAGATGTAGGAGAGCAGTGCTCCTTACCTGGGCAGTAGCAGCGCAGTACCCCTGGCTGAATTAAAGATGCAGGCACTGAGATCTGATCAAACAGACAGCTGTAATTATTGCTGGCTTCCTGCCACGGGCCGGTAATCAGGACTTTTACTCCTCCCTGCGAGGAAAAATAAATGAGAGACCCAAGCACGACAGGAGAGGCTGAGGCGGGGAGGAGCGCGGCCGGACGCGCCCGCCGCCCTTTCCTTCCCCGCGGCGGNCCCGTCCCGGTGCTGCTCCCGTCCCGCTACCTGCCCGGTGCCGGGTGCGGCCTCATCACCTTCACGGGGCCTACACGGAGCCCTGAGCAGTTACTGCTCACCTCTGTACAGACACAACAGTGCTCGAAGGCCGGGCCTACGAGAACAAAACCCCCCTTTTTTTTTCTTAATTTTTTTAAANTGCCGGCCCGGTGCCAACCCGGGGCCGCTCCCCGCCCGGTGCTGCTCCCCGCCCGGTGCTGCTCCCTGCCCGGTGCCAACCCGGGGCCACTCCCCGCCCGGTGCCGCTACCGGCCCGCTGCCAGCCCGGGGCCGCTCCCAGCCCGGTGCTGCTCCCGTCCCGGTGCTGCTCCNAATAAAATTTATTTTTCAAAATAACCTTCTCTTCCCATTAGTGTGTCACAAACAGTCCTTCCTCATGCATTCCTTCCTCATGCATTCCTTCCTCAAGCATTCCTTCATATCAGCAAGGTCTGTGCTGCTGCCATTTTCAGCTTATGGAGCATGTGACTGATTTTGGAAGTCAGTGAGATGGAGGGAAATGCTGAACTCATTAAGGCTGTGCAGGCCGTGAATTATTATACCAGGAACATCAGTGACAGATTTAAGGAACAGCTCCAGTTTGCAAACTCTACTGCTTTACTGGGCCTAGGTAGCACCATGAAGCCATCATGTGGGAAAGACTTGGCTTTCAACGAAACAATACCTTAGTGTTCAGATGTTTCCTAGGTGAAGAAAGGGTTCTATCAGGATAATGAAGTGCTTAATTAAAAGTAGACTCAGACATGCAAGCGGCCTTGAATGCTCTGACTTGGAGAGAAATATTTTAAAAGCCTTTTTAAAGCTTTAACAAAGCAACAAAAGATAAAGCAGTAAACATCAGTGAGTAAAAGCCCTGGACTTACCTCAGGGTAAGACCATTCTGGTGAATAATCTGTCACCATGAACAAGCGCCCACTCTGCTGCAGCAACCCCAAAGTGCCTTGTGCCGCAGCTGCTGAGACCACCTCAGCCACGTGCATGTACGCCATGGTGCTGGCTCCGTTCTCCGTGCTGCTGAGCTGCATGTTGGCTTGCTGAGGGCTGCAGCAAGGAATGCACATTTCGGCCTGGTTGTACGTCGCTCTGTTACTGTCTTCAGGCTGAGACAGTCCAGCACTGTCACCTGACACCAGCTGGTGTCCGTACAGAGCATTGCTCCCACCTTCTACCGATATGAAATCATTAATTAGATCAGAAAACTGGTTGCTGAAGGAGATGTCAAAGTGGTCTAAGTTAAGCTCCATGTTGGAGGAGTTATTTAAGCTAGGATGGGCCACAGGATAGAGTCCTTGTACCATGTTTCCTTGGAGAATAGGGAGGTTGTTTCCATTCCTGATACCCCCGTTGGCCTCAGGCTGCAAGTAGTGTTCTGTGTTGCAGGCTTGAAGATCCCCTGATTTAAGTAGATTTTCATTTCCTTCTGCCTGCTGGGAGGTCTCCATGGGAACTTCAGCTTCTGCAGTCATAGCCTGGAAGTTTGCTTGGAACTGCATGAGCTGGAGAGAAGAGGTGGACTCTATTCTGGTTTCCACTGTGCCGTTACAGTTGGAAGTGGTTTGGGACGAGGGCTCTGTTTTCACACTGGAGATTCCTAATGTGTTCACAAATGAGCTACCTGTGTCATTCAAATTGTTGTGAGTGTTTTGCTCAAGGGGAAGAGGTTTGCTGGCATCCTGCAGAAAGAAGCTGGGGGAAGGGGTCTGATGGACGTGAGGGCTCTGGACGGTCTGATTGAAGCTGGAAGAATAGTCCTTGTTGGAGTCAATGGCACTGAAGTCCATCTGCTCCAGGGTGGTACTTGGACTCAGACCTCCTCCAGATGGAAGTAAACCTGAACCAGTACTGAGTGTGAGAGTGTTAGATGCAGAAGTGGAGGAAAATGCTTCTTTGGACATCTGTTGTTCGAAAGATGTGTCCTCGGTTTTAATTTCTTTTGTGAGGGTTGTATTGAAGTTGAAGCTACGTTCTGTTGTGGGTGACTGCCTTATGTTGGTATTGATGCTGTCACTTTTCATACCTCCTCCACCATAAGTCTGCCCTTGCTTGGGGTTGTTAAGAAAACAGTCTGGGTCAAAATTCATGGTGGTTTCTGGAATTTTCCTATTTCCTTCTAAAGTTGTGGAGAGCACAAGTTCCTCAGAGACAGTGCTGGGTAGCATTGACAAGCTCTCTGAACTGCCAGTTGTTGGAAAAGCAAACTTGTGTCCATCTGAACTCACAGCAAGTACCAGTCCTTGTGCAGCTGCATCTGAGGACAGAAGGTGTTGATTTGGGCCAGACGTGGGTGACATGGTGTACACAGCTTCACTGGTGACTTCTGACATAAACACGGTGGCACTTTGTGACAAACTTCCCATAACTGATGCTACAGCCATACTGGACACACCAGTGACAGCTGGGCTATCTGCCATATCTGGGTCGCTGTTTAACCCACTGCTGATGGACACAGGAGAATTCTGGGTCGTGTCAGGGACCTCCACCTGGTTGGTGGAAGAAACCTCAGTGCTGTTTTGATGGAGCAACACTGGTTTCGCCACTTTGCCGTTCCTCTTCTCTCGGCTGGAGGCTTTGCCGTGACTGTGCTCGTTCTTGCCTTCAGAGACATCGTTATTTTGTACCTCTGAATGAGTGCTGTACCCACCTGTCCTTGGTTCAACCTTTGGTGATATGATGCGGTGTTTGGCACTGTTACACTTGTGATGCACACTGCTTCCTGCCCCTGTGCCAGAAAACAACAGTATTTGCCATTCAGTAAATACAAAATTAAGACAATGCTACTTGTGTATCTCATGGCTGTAGCAAGGGACAGCTATGCTTGTGCATGCATGTGTGAGAGTGAGTACACACAGGAGAGACCTTGGAAATACAACAAATTTCTCACCAGTGCCAGAAGTACAGGTCCCGTGTAATGCACAGATATACTGCATGCAATGACAGCAACCTCACAACAGGCACACAGGCACCCCTACCCTCACCCCATGTAGCACCTGCTCCCTTCTTCCCTGCCCCCATCAGGCAGAGGGGAATTGGCATATGTGAGGAGTTTCAGAGTTATTTAAATGTGCCTAATCTCAGTGCAAAGTCTGCAGAGCAAGTGCTGCTGTTGTCAGCTGTGGCACAGGGCCCTGTTCCATCTGCCCCACGGACAAGACCTCAGCCCCTGGAATGCTCAGATGCTCAGATCTCTGTGCTGGGTGATGTCAGGAAGTTTGACAGCCACTCCTGGGGCACAGATGCTGACCAGTAACCTGGAGGTGACAGATGCCACATCATGCCCCTGTCCCTGGCATCACCCTGCTGCCTAGACTGTAGCCCACATCTTCCTGTCATCACTGTGCCTTACAGTTGCCAATCCAATTATTAAAGAAGTAACCATTAACCATACAAAGCATTCCTGACGTCCCAAAAGGATGGTGATGTGTTTCTGTGACTCTCAACCATTCCTGTGCTGACAGATACAGTGTAGTCTGAGAGGAGCACACAGAGCACACGGTCAGCACTGGAGCTGCTGAAGAATATTCAGGCAAGGGCCACCAGAAGAAAATCCTCCATGAATTAAGCCAGCCAGCACCTTTACTGGCCTGTACAGGTAACATCACCTGCATTCCTAAGAGCTTGTAATCAGGCAGCATGCAGTAAACAATTCGGCCTGCAAAGGCACCTTAGCCACAAACTCTGGGACTGCTTTTGCTGTTTGAAGAACAGCAGCCGTGTTCATTTCTGATGTTTCTTTCCTTAACTGATTAATTTTCCCTAGAATGAGGTAAGAACATTAATTACAGAAGTGTAGAATGATTGAAGGGGGGAAGAAGCCTCCTTGCTATAGCTCATGGCTACAATTACAAATGCCATCTTCTGGGCAACATAAAGCATCCATGTAGTCACTGCAATTTGCTAAATCTTTTGTTGCTTGCCCTTGAAGGGGAACTTCTCTATTATGTGTTCAGGATTTGAATGAGGTCACTTAAAGTAGTTCAAGACAGTGCTTTTGAGACGAAATACAATATTAAATCTCTCTATTCTCCTAGGTATAGAAATGAACAGGAACAAGGGAAAGGCTTTCATGCTGCTGTATTTGTGGATAACAGTAAGGGATTGGGAATGTGTGTGTCAATGTGCAAGCCAGTTACAAAACAAAGCAATACTGTTATGTTAAAAAGCACTGAGCAGACTTAGCACAAGACAAAACATCAAAGGGAAGAATAAAAGGATTCATGTTCAGATCTGCAAGCCTGGATCAAATGCTGAGCCTTAAGGGGTGAATTTTAATCCAAACTCAGGTATTTCAGAGGTCATCATTCTTATTTAAGCCTTGATTGTATAATGGAACTGCTCAAGAAAAGAAGAAAAAAATAAACCCTTTGAAGCAACAGACAACTTTCCTTTATAAGTTTTGCTAAAGACTAGTTAATGTGTCATATACTTCAGCTGACCAAAGTGCTAGAAAGGAGCAGCTATAAAGCAGATGAGTTGGGAAGTGAATCACTTAGCTTCTCACTGTCTGTGAGAAATGCTAACACTGAGGATGCTGTTTCTTGCTGCTGTAGTATCATCCAAAACAAGGTCACCTCCTTTAACAGGCAAGAGATCTGTATTTTCATGATATCTAAATAAGACCTGTCTTATCTCAGTGATACCTTGCAGTAAACCACCTGAGCACTTCTCCAGAAAACTGAGCTGCAGGGCAAGGAATTCCAAGGGTGAAGCTGGAAGAACATTAGATTTTGAGGCTTTGGTAACAGAAGTTGCACATGTAGAAGAGAATATACCTTTCTGAGCAGCTCAGGTATGGACTGCATTTATTAGAAAGCACTGACATTTTCCCAGAAGTTCCAGCCGCATCTTTTTATACTTGAAACTTCTCCTGAGTTCATTATGTCCCAGTGTTTCATTCAACAACATTTTTATCACCTCAGTGCTACAAACCCTGCTCCCAGGCTGGATGCAGCCGAGTCACTCTGTGCCCTCCCCAGGAACTCACCCAAGGTACCAGTGCAGAGACAGTTGTGTGTTCGAGGCTGGGGCTTGGTCTGGTGGCTATCGAGGATCTGCTGCACGAGCTGTTCCACTGAGAACCCTGAACTGCTGTTGCCATTGCTGCATGTCCACTTGATGCCATGAACTGCAAAGAGAACAGTAAAATTTCCCATCAGAAACTGCAAAATCATGCCAAAACCATCAAAAGCCACTCCAAATTACCAGCAAAAATCCATTCCTGCTGCTCTGTGTCAGAACTGGAGGGAGACCTATAAAAAGCAGCAGTAATGGATACTGGTTTACTATTGTCTGCTCCTTGCTATCAACAGGCTTCCAAAGGCAATTCCTGAATTAGGTGTATATATATTGAGGAAAAACTCCTCAGTAGAGTATCTGGCTTTATTTCAGTCTGCTGCTAACAGGGACTCTGCACCTGCAATGACTCTGTAGTGCCGGCAGCCTTCACTGAAAACCCAAAAACAAAAGACTTGCTTCCATTGAAGTAAAGCAGTATAATTCCAAAGAGTGTTTTAGAATCTTTTTCTGTCTAATATGAAAACAAAATCAGCTTTATAGTAAAATCAGCAGCCAAAAATACAGCAGAGTAACAGCAAATGCAAACCTTCTGCCAGGTCTTCATTGTCAGATCCCGGGTGGCAGCAGTGAAGGCTGACTCATTTTTTGGGAGTGACTAACAGACACTGGGTGAGCTCCTCCTCAGACTTGGACGACCTTTTAGTAATTTGGGAAAATGGACAGGTGGGAAATGTTACAGAACATGTTGCAAACTGAAGCTCTTTTCTTGGGAACTCTCTGGGCCTGTTAGCTGTTTAAATACGAATGCTAGACTGCATGCAGATACATGATTTGAATAAAGACTCCCTCTCAGAATATTTTAGTTGCAAAATTTTCAATAACAGTGATATTTGCAACCTGACTTATAATGGAAATGGCACTTGTAAAATATTTTATCCATAATAAGTGACTCAAAGCATCTTCTGTCTCCTTTAATGTCTCTCTGAGCAATTTATATGTGCATATTATTTATTTATCCTTTAAATGCGCCACAACTCATGTGCAGATTTTGGAAAGTGCTGATAAGTGACAACGTCATTTCCAAGGTGTCCTCATGCCTGGCAGCTTCTTTTCAGGAGTGTCTTTGCCATGGTCTATCAAGGCACGTTCCTTGCATGTTGTGCTCTAAAATCCTTAAATAGGAATACATAAAATCAAAGCTAGAAGTTCCATGGACTTAGGCTTTGTAGTAAAGACACAGATCCCTGAGTGGTGAAGGTCCCCAATGGGAAGGGGTGGAATCCTGGCAGCAGCAGGTTGGGCTGATGTTCCTGTACAGCCAGAGGCTGGGGCACAAGCCAAAAGCAGCATCGTGCAAGGAGGTCAGAAACAAATGAAGGGATGTTTGTGACATCTAATGACTGTGGTCACAGGGGCAGCATTTCCTGTGAACACTCTCCTGCTCTCCTCTTTGATGCTGCTTGCTGAGTGTGTCACACGCAGCTGGTGGAACAGAGCTCCTGGATCTGTGAAGCAGTTTTATTGCCTTTTTTGTTACCTGTTGCTGTATTGCCTCATCACCCACTAATGTCATTTTGCCTAACAGCATCTCATCTTGGTCTAGTTTTATACTGCAGAATTCACATTGCTATTGGCCAGGCTGGATAACCTGCAGAAACACTGTAAATCAGGTTTACAAGTATTCTTCCCCATATCACTATTTAAAGTGCTGCAAATAGTTTTGTAATAAGTCCCTCTATGTTTGTTTGACGACCACATTTATTGTTATCGTACCCAACAGATTTTGCTTTCTAGTACATGCACAGTTTTGGATTTCCTCTTAACACTCAGTGTCTGTTATTACATCTAAGTTAACCACACTTGCCACTTCACTACCTCTGGTCACATTCATTTTATTACTTAAGATACATTGTTCTGTCACTAGTGATATTATGTCTAATAAGTGATGTTCAAATAGCAATTTTACAAAAAAATACACTGTCAGTGAGATTAGAGTGCAGTCAAGTATTTTGGATGCTTTCAGCTATACAACACGGAGTTACTAAACTGTAATTATTATTGAGAAACTCTGCATTTAGTAATTCCTGGTCACTTCAGAAACACTTTGCTAAAGAAGTGAGCTGGTGTCCGTGTTGGTGAGTGCAGAAAATCTGTTTTACAGCAGGATGGCAGCGCTGCTCCCTGCTCTGCTAAATCCTGGGATGAGCAGCACATGGTGGGGGCAAGCCTGGGAAGTGAATCAAGGCTCGGGGTTTGTGTATTCATGATGGTGGTTCTTAAGTCTGAATCAAGCTGATATCTAGGAGCTGAGGCATAATGGACAGCTTCATAGTCCATAACTTAGAGAACCATGCCTATTATTTTCAGGTCCTTCCAGCACAGCAAAGTCCCATTGAGGATCAACTGCTGCTGAGGAAAGGTCCTTCTTCACCCTTGCTCCAGCTGATCCTGAAGGGCTCTGGCTCCAGCTTCTGTCCATGTGGTGCCACTTTTTTTTTAGTACTTATGTTCCCCATATGCTATGAAGGTTATAAAATAAAAAGCCAGTGAAGGGTGACAGATTGCAAAAAAAGAATGTCTGGATGCTTAATGCAAATTATCCACTATCTTGGCACATCCAATATGCAGATTTTCTTCCTCCCTCTTTTAAAGAAAGACTCCTGTGCCTGGTGAATTGTTAGTACTGAATACCAAACACTATCAAGATGGCTTTTAACATGTCACGCTTGGCTTCCTGACACATAATGAATCAGCAGGAAAGGAGATTTCTATAGGGAAGAAAGTGCATTATGAAAAGGAAGGCTAATAAAAAGCACACACACATATTCTTCCTGCTTCTTAGTGGCTCAAGAAATGAAACCACTGTAGAACTATGTTTGATTAAATATAGCCATAATATACGAACACAAAAGGAAAAAAAAAAAAGTCTGAAGCTTAGCAGAAATTGTGGAAAGGATTTTAATCCGGATTCCCGTTCAGACTCTTCAGATCTGTACTGTATTTCCTGATAATTTAAAATGAAAACTGTGAACTGCTTCAACACTTTCCTTTTCAGTGATAGCCCGGAGGGGTCTAAAAGCTGCTGCATTACAGCAGCAACGCATTCCTCCTGCCACACACCCTCTGCACAGTGCCTGCAGCAGTGCAGCCAGGCAGAGTCACTGGTGCTGCACTGGGTGCTCGAAGCAGAGAACTGAGGCTGGGGGAACGTCCACAACTCAGAGTGCTAATGATGCTCCAATCTCTTTTTATGAGCTTGGGCTCTCACCTTTCTTCTCTTTCTTCCCATTTTGAAGAAAAGGCAATAAAAGTGACCTTCTGATAGTTCCCAGCAGCTCCTCGTTCATTAGCACTGCCAGGACTTTGACCACCATGAGCAAGGGAATGAAAGGTGATCTGAATTACCAGCAAAAAGGCTGCTCAGAATCCAAGGGAAACTTGCACACAGAAACATATGACTGTCCAAGTTTCTTACAACACCCTGGCTATTTCTGCCTTCTGCACTTGCTGGTGGTACTCAGTCCTCCACAATTTTCAGGCCTGCAGTCCTCCTGTCTTGCAGATATCTTCCTCCTCCCCATCACCTGAACTCTACCTCACTGTCTCATCACCACTTTAGACCTAACACCATCAACAGCTGTCTCCCTGTTTCCCTACCTGTGGTTTGTCCCTAAAATACCCTCCCACATTTAAATCTGATCATTTCACCCTATCTGAATGCTCATAGACATTACTCTTTGCCACTTCAAGTTTTTACACTCCCTAGTTTTATTCCAAAAGCCTTGCTCTTCCATACCACCCCCCAGAACACAGCTTACACATCCATGTACATGTACAGTACATGATGAAGCCACTCCCTATTCCCCATGTCTGCCCCAGTTTGTTAAGTCTTTTGTTACTTGAGCAACAACGAGATCTCCCACATGAATCTGGTAAAACTGATATTGAATTGGTTAGACTGATAGAGCTAGAATATCTAGAATAATCAAGCTCAGGTTTCTGTTTGCTTCTCCCTCTCGACATATCTCGACAGCCTGCTGCAAGCCCTGGTGTCAGAAGTCCTATCCTCAGCCACTCCTGACCCACACAAAGTGCTTTAAAAATCCCCAAAGTGCTTCTGGGAGCTGGAGCAGGTCCTTTGTCCAACTCCATGTTCCTGCCTTGCTGCACACATCCTGCTCCAGCAAGTGTTGACACCGAGAGGTGTTTCCATGGCGATGGTCAATTGGAAATGGCAGCCTTGTCCCTTCAATTTCCACTGCCTTTCTGTTGACAGAAGTAAAGGCCTTGCTCTGATTTCTCAGTTTGGCTGAAGGATATTTCCATTAGATTTATCCTTTCGTACTCAGACGCCCACACACAGTTTAGCTTTGATTTTCCAGCCTTCCATTTCCACCCATTACTGGTTGTGAAGGACAGGTTTACCTGAGCCTCACTGCTGGGGACAGCAGTGACAGCCCCTGAATGCTAATGTCCTGCACGGGCTCACACGGGCGTTTTGCTGTTCTTTAAAGAGACGTCTGCCTTCCAAAACAACACCTTTCCTTGCAGCTTTACTCAGATGCAGTGGAATGTTCATAGGGACTGGGCAATGTCCCCTTGCTGTCCAATGTCCCTTGCAGGGGACAGCAGGACAAGACACGACTCTTCCGAAGCTGCTCCGAGCAGCGCTCCTGCCGCTGCTTACACTCGCGTGAAGCCCAAGGCTGCTCGCACATGGAGGAGCAGAGTGGAAGGCACCTCTCCCGCTCGTCCTGTGCGGTCCTCGCCCTCCTCCGACTGCGGCTCAAGGGCACCATCACCATCCTCCTCCTCCTCCCCCTCCTCCTCCTCCTCCTCCGGCAAAGAGCACCGGGAGCAGCGCCCGGTGGCCGCCAGGTGGCGCCAGCGGATAAGGAACGGGCGGCGCGACCGGGACCGGGACCGGGACCGGGATCAGGGCTACGATCCGGACCGCGGGTCCCGGACCCACACGAAGTTCAGCAAGGCCCCTCCATTTCTCTAGTGTTAATTTGAATTTGATTTTCCCTCCATTTTTTCTGTAT
>VXBU01015246.1:1236422-1375283 GCA_013400315.1 Bombycilla garrulus
CTCGGTGGCACTGCCAGGAAGATGTGCACTGACACCTTTGCAAATGCTCCAGGAATGAGTCTGCCAGTCACCACAGCCAAGTGCTAACAGGGGAGATAAAATGCTAAGAACAGGAAACAAAGGCTGGTGTGCCCGTAGCCTCCTCAGAGAGGTTTGTCAATTGCTGCAGCTTAGTTTCATAATATAATATAATATAATAAAGGTTTAATACACAGGTTTTAGGGGGTCAGAAAACTATTTGATTAGGTTTCCTCCAGTTAGTTTCCATTACTGATAATGGTGGGTTCCTACTGGATTACTGTCAGCACTCAGTGGGATTATTTCACTTTGGTGTCTCCAAACGCAGCTGAAAGGCACCAGCTGAAACACCTGATTTTGTTCTTTTGGCAAGGTGGGAGTGCCTACAGTAGGTAAAACTCAACCAGAAGGGAAACTGTGTTTCCCTACAGCCTTTTCCATATAGGCACTGGATCAAGCTTCCTCTGGGGACATAAAGACCACCACAGATCTCAGATGGAGAGGAAGTGTATTCTTTTCCTCCTTTTTAGAGCTGCACACCTGCAGTAGTGAAGGGGTTGGGGAAGATGAGAAGCTGAGCGAGCAGGTGGCTGATGAACATGGGGCTGATGCTGGTCACACAGACAATGTGAACAGAGGTACCCAAAGCGATGGGTGGGATATAAGAACCTATCTAGCACCTTCTATTGTGTTCTCTTTTTAATAAAAACTCAGACTATCGCAGAAAAATTGGAGTCAGCATTACTAAAGCCAATGTCTTTTGAAAGAATCCACGCTGCTTTCTATGTGGTCAGCTGAGCTAAGCTGGCAAGCTTCAGTTTCCACTGAGGGGTACTTTGGAGCTCAGACAAACTGCTTGGGGAATTGTAAAATTCGCCCCATGCAGCATTTTTGTACAACTGATCTTTTAAGATGAAATATAACCCCAGTCCTTAAACAGAGTTACTGAAATTAAATATAAATTCAAGCCAAGATAAAACTCCCAACAACTCAATTCTACAAACTGCATTAATGCCAATTGCTGCTGTTTGAGTTTTGCTCTGAGCTACAGGTGTTTGATGCCTTCTCCAGTGGTGACAACGCAGGGATGGAGGTTGAGGTCACCTCCAGGAGGTCTGATGGCTTCACTGACACAGAATTAGGGACTCTGGGAAAAGGCACGAGCAGCCCATGCCCACTGACTGATGGGCACACGTGGAACCTCCAGCTTGCCCAGCTGCAGCTGCGTGCAGGAGGCACAAACAGGAGCCCTCAGTTCCTACACAGCACAGGAATGCAAAAAGCTTTTTCCTCTGAAAGGAAGATAGCTCTTAATTATAGTGGACCTGGAAAAAGGATTGCAACATAGCACCAGCTGTGAGCTTGTAAGTCATACTTTGCCAGCTGAAGGATGAGAGAGCCAAAAGGGGATGATTTGGAGAAACCCCCAATATGAGCTGGCCCACAATTTGCTGATCATATGGAGTTTATATACAGAATTCTGCTGTGATGGATTCTGCCACTGAATTTGCTTTTACCACCAGATGCCTCTAAGGACATCTGCTAATCTGTTTAGAGAAAACTCAAAGCAAGACTGTAATGGGGCACAAGGGGGGTGGGAAATTGAAAGCTATGCCAAATTGAGGCTCATTCTTCACACCAGACATCCTGAAATGACTTACAGGTGCCTCGGACAATGTTCCTGCAGAATTTTTATGTATTATAGCTACTGACTTTACACAAATGTACCCAAAAGTTGCATTCATACCAAAGCAACACACACATAACAACCCTTTTGATTGAGACACCCAATTGAGATGCTCCCAATAGCTGGATTTTCCCAGGTGTGGCATCAGTGGAGGTGTCACAGCCTTCCCTGGGCTCCCTGACCTTGCTGACACCTCTGAGACAAGGGGCCTCATCTCCAAGGCTGCAAGGAGGAAGGAATCATGCTGTGGGAGGTCAGGAATGTGCGTGAGGCCTTCCAGGCTCACATGCCTCAATCTTGAGGACTGCCAAATTGAGGTCTGATAAGCCAACAGTGATGGTCCACAGAAGGCCATCAGGAGGTCATGGACGTCCCAGCGTGATGGCAGGTGACAAATAGATCAGAACTAAAGCAAAAACCCAACGCTGAAGTCAGGCTGATTAATTAATTATTTACAGTCTCAGCTCAGCTGGAGGTGTTGAGAAAACCTCAAATCCTTAGAGCATCTGCAGCATTTACCTTTCAGAGATGTTCAGATGGGTTCATTTCAGTCTCTTAATTAGTTCACACACCAGCTATATTAGAACAAGCTAATGCTGTTTCCACAAAGCTCTCAGAGCTCTATGGCCACTCCAAAAAGATGGTTTTTAATCCATAACCACCAGTGCAAGCACAGTCACAGAATGAGCAAACATCACCCTTGCAGGCAGCCAAGAAGCTCTCTCTGGGTGCAGAGGTCTCCTCCAGGAGCACCCAGACTTCAGTGCCCTGCTCTGCTCAGAGTGGTGACGAGGCTGTACCAGGAGCTGGTGCCTGTCCCTGGTGCTGCTGAAGATTTGCTGAAGCCTGGACTGACTTTGGGATGATGCAGCGGGGAAGGGAGAGGGAGCTGAGTGAATTATGGATGCAAGAAATGTAAACAAACTCCCTGGTCATTCCAGCCAGGGTCTCTCTGCCTTTCAGGAAAAACAGTTTGATGTATTTGTGTGGCTTGGATGCCAGGACCGATGCCACTCACCCTGCCAGCCATCTGCCACACTGCTTTGAGTTCTCCAGGCACACATGGCCAAGAGAACGTGTTCCCAAACCACGGAATGTCTGCTACCCTCCATTCCGATAGAAAAGCTTTAATACCTGACAGAGGTCAACAGCTTTAACACCTGACTCCAGCCTGGGCTGAGTAGGACTTAAACAAACAGCACTTGTCAGTGAGTCAAGAGCTGGACACTGCCACCAGCCTCTGACCAGGAGGAAGCATTTTCCCCAAAGGAAGAACTGGTATCAGCTTCTCTCCTTTAATCCTGACTGACATCAGTGGTCTGAAATGGGAACCTACCCACAGTACAGAGGCCTTGGACCTCCACACACACCCAGGCTGCAATCATCACTAACTTGTCTTAAATGAGAAATTCTCATGGAAAGCACCAACCAAGAAAACAAAATAATCAACAGAACCCCCACAACACAGCTTCCAAGTCCAGAGAAATAAAACACAACAAATCCCAACACAGAACAGGTAAAAGGGTGAGGCTGTCACAGCACCAGTGACACCATGCACAATGCTTTGATTAAGCCATTGACAAATCTGCTTTAGGGCAGAGAAATTTGGAAACATCAGGCAATCAAACTGTGAAGTCTGTGAAAGAATGTGATTAATGCAAAAATGTGATGAAACTAATGTGCTTGGCTCCAGAATTTCATGGCACACCCTATACTGGAACCAAATCTGATGGCTTCTTGGCGAGCAGTGCCCCTCTGTGTTCCCCGAACATGGTTATCCGTGTCCTCTTTGTTTTCTAGGTCTGATCAGAATCCAAAGCTTTTATTGTAGCTACATTTCTAAGGATGTGTTTCCCAGGATATGTACCCATAAACAGGGACGTGTACATGCATATATACTCTGAATAATTGCGCAGAATTTCACTCTTCCCTCCTGAGACATAAAAGAGCCAAGTGTTATTAAATTTACGGCGAGTTTGTTGTAGTTTTCACATAATTTTCTTGATGCACTGCAGATTTTTTAACAGGCTGCTGCTTCCTTTCCTGTTTAATGTTAAGGTACTTGTCCAGTCTCAGCTACACCAACATCCTGGATTTCTGTCTAAATTTATCAGCCCCAGGGGCAAATGTGTCATTTTTCTCTACCCTCCTCTGCCCTCCAGCTTTGTGTGGAAAAGGAATACACGGGCCTTCAGGATGCAACAAAGGACTGCAAACTCAGATTACCAATGCTGCAGTCAGCACAAGGCTGATCTTTCACGGATGGCAGAGACACATCAGGATGCACTCCGTGGCTGTGACCTCCAATTACAGGAGGCTGGGCATGACACCAGCACCCAGGCAGGGGCAGGGGGCAGGGACAGAAGCAGACCTGGTATTTGTTAACTCACATTTGGTATTGTGGCTTTTGCAGTTAATTTTCTCTTGGTTATAGACCCACTTTGTGTCTAATTTTTCTTTCATTGCAAAAAGATGTTTGTGTGCACATTGGAATGTGCTCTCCAGGGGAAGACATACAATATAACTGTGATGCAAAGGAAAATATGATACACCAAGGCAGATGCAGAGAAGTTCAAAGAACTGTCTGTCTGAGGGCAAACTTCCCCATCACTATGCACACCTTCTCTAAGCAGCTTTTTTTTTAGCCTGCAAAGTTCAAAACTGTAGGAAACGATGCTCAACTCAAAACTTTCACTTCCATGGGGCCCCTGCAAGCTACAACAACCCACTGTGACCTGACAATGACCACCCAAACACGGAGTGCCCTTGGGGGAACTCACCTGCCAGACTCTTTGCAAGTGAGCAGGAGCCTACAAACAGCCCTAGAACATGCAAGAACAGAGGTAGAATTTTTCCCCAGTGTGCAGAGGAGACCCTTGGGGGACAGTCTGGGCAGCTCTCACACCATGCATCCCAGAAGTGTTGAAAACTGGAAACAAAGTGCAGATGGCAGCTGAGCTGGATGGACAAATGACTCCTTCACAGGATGGTTGCTGGCTGTGAGAGACACTGCACTCTAAACATACAGCAAAGAAACAAAACCAGCTCTGGATACTCACACATGGGTTTGAGCTGCCCGATGAGCTCCTCTTTTGTCCACTTTGCCCATTCCTTCTTGTCGGTGTTTATGGAGCACAGGATGGGGCCGCACGGTTTCCCGCAGTCCTCGATGGCCGGGACGTTCAGGTAGTGCACCAACACAATGTCTGGGTTCTGCAGGGACAGCACAGCAAGAGTTATGTTGCTGGGGCCAGCATTCTCTGCATTTAACTTCCTAATTAAAGCTGTGACAGCAAGCATCATGGTCAGACCCCAGATTGTACTGGATTTCCCCGAGATAAGAGCTGTTCTTAAAAGAGGTGGCAAAAGGCAGCACCTGACAATTTGCACATGGCTTACCCCATCCTGAGGGCCCTCTGCAACTCTCCTGCTCCACAGTTATGCTCAGTGAGAACCTCTTTTCCAACCCTTAAAACTCCAAATACTTGCAACAGTCCTGTGAACACCACTGACAACAAACACCAGGTAATATGTTTTGGTTTAAGGGACCTTTTGTTCATTTGAGACAATGCTTCTATCAGTTCTGGTCCATATCAGTCTTTTTGGAATATACAGGTCACATGAGAACTTTAGGAACAGCCACACTCTCCGTACAGTGCCAGAAAGCAGAAGGGAAGAGCCAAGGAGGCTCCCAAACAGTTTTACAGAGCCCCCCTAACATGGGCTCTTTACAGACAAGCCTGTCATTGCTTGTCTTTTGAAAATGTTTGCAAACTGCAGAAGGTTGGGGCTAGAAAAGCTCTTTGCAGGACAGCTGCAGGAGGACAGAGAGGTGCTGGCTCCCTGCAGGCTGATCCTGCAGGCTGATCCCACAGCTGATCCCATTGGCTGATCCCACAGCTGGATCCCACACCTGACCCCACAGCCCTCCCGCTCTCCTGTCCCTTCCCGCGGGGCTGGGGGAGGGACCCGGCTCTGACGCACTGCGGTGCCGTCCCACCGACACCTGGAGCTCTGTGTTACCAGCCCGCGAGTAAATGAATCATCCTAACAGCAGCAGCAACAACTCCGCCAGTTCCCCAACAGCGTCCCAGGGAGATTGTTCAATAGATAATAACAAGATTGAGGAGATGATTTCTTTCCCTTAAGTCATTTACTCCTAAGTTCGCAAACTTTAATGACTGCTTTGGAATTATTTATAAAAATAAATAGGATAATGGTGTAATTAAAACTCTAATGTTTCATTAATGCTGTTAGAGCCCTGTTCCGAGGGGGAGCGGGAACACAACTCATCATCCTCTTGCACAGGTTGTGCTGATGGGAGCACTTGCTTATGAAACCAGGGGAGAGCCGGAGCAGGACATGGACACATTCCCCGAGGAGACCTCGGAGGGAACTTCTGGTGGGCAAAGCACAGCACTGAAGTGGTGCTGGGATGGGACAGGCTGGGAGCTGCACCCGGAGCAGCCCAGGGCAGGGGCAGGGTGGCACTCAGCACGGGGCAGGGGCAGGGTGGCACTCAGCACGGGCGGGTGCGGGGTTACCATGACATCGTTCACATCCCCAAGATCTGGGGGCGCTGCTGATGTCTCCCAGCTCCTCCAGGCTGGCTCAGAAGGTGCTGGCACTACTGGTGCCCATGTACAGAAACATGAAAAGCAGAGCAGCCCCCGCAGAGCATCCCCTTGGTAACCAGATACATCCCTCTGTCTGGAGAAGCTCTTTTAGGTTAGCAAAATACGCAAGCAGGAACTTGCATTTTCCCCCCCTGTGGACAGAACTGCAAGCAGGGCATTCTCAGTGGAGATTCTGTGAGAAAACAGTATCAAATTCTTGCAGCCAGTGCTAAAAGAGTTGTACTGCACAGGAAGAGGAAAAGAAATCTTGTAAGGAACAATTTATTTCAGAGCAGTTTTGGGAAGTGCTGCAGCAAAGAAAACTGTTGGCTCTTCTATTCCCAAGATTCTTCTGGGACAAACAACTGGACCTTTTGTGTTCAACTGTGAGGTGTTCCAAACCTTTCTTTTCACAGGGCACATCTGCCCCAGACAGGGACAACCAGAGGACACAGAAACCATCACAACCTCTCGTTCTACAAAGGGGAGCTCTGAAACATCACAGTTCTTGTGCATAATTCAGAAGAGGTTCAGATAGTAAAAATTATTTCCCATACACCCAAATAGTCTCCATCAGCTAATTTAACATCATTAGTGATCTAGATGATGAAATAATAAAAAGTAATATGCTTCAGAGATTTTGTGTAAATACACCTCTTGCTCTCAGGGAAGTTTCCAAGAAGGGAGCAAGGACACAGCACTGGGTGATGTGGCAGTTCTGCAGGTGTTCCTGCCTTCCTCTCACGTAAGCTGTCCTTTTTCACAGCCTGGCAGTGCTGATCTGTCACCAAGTGGGTCAGGACTGTGGGGCTTCCTGGCTTTCAGCACAAGCAAGTGGATCTCAGCAATGGATTGGCACTGGAATTTATACTTTTTATATAGAAAAGCATTTAAAATAAACACAAACCAAACAGGTTTGTTCCTTATGCCTACATCTAAACGTTGACCTCAGAATGACAAATCTCATGAATGCCAATCTACCTGGTGAACTGAAATGTTCTCACAGAAATGAAGAGAATACATATATGTGGAAAACTCATAATTAAAAGCGAATCACTATTTGTGATGAGCTACCAGGAGAGCAAGAGAGATGTGAAAGACTGAAAGAAAAAATAAAAATGTAACTTCCACACAGGAAAGGTGTGAGGACAGTGGTCTGAAGTGGCTGAATCCCTTCACTGGGGTGGCAGGGGGGAACAAGGGGAGCCCTGTGCTGGGCTGCAGATGGCTCTGGAAACATTCCTGCTGGAAGTCCACTTGTCATTCCAGTGCCTGGAGCCTCAGCAGAGCTGCTCTGCTTCCCCCACACCCAAGGTGAAGGTGCTGCCATCTGTCCCTGACCTGGACAAGGCTCCTTGGCTTCTCCTGCCTCCTCAGTGTGGCAGAGGAACTGCCTCCACTGCTGCTGGGGGTCAGCAGGAGATGGTGCAACAAGTTAAACACAAAAAGTCGTTGGTTTTGATGAAGAAAAATGCAACTGCAACATCTGTCTGACTCTTGTTTGAAGCTTCATCAGCACTAAGTGGTCAATAAATCAGACTGGCATGGCGTTACATTTCTTCCATGGCTTAACCATTAATCTAATGCCAGTTCTCATGAAAAATGAAGGAGAAATACTGAGAAAAAATGTGATGGTGAAAGTGTACATATTATCCAGGAAGTGATAATGGCACATAATGGTGCTGCAGGCCTCCATCCCAGTGGCTGGAGGAGCCTTGGCAGCCTCCTCTGCTGCCACCACACACGGAAATTATCTGACTAAACCAGGGATTGTTTGTTCCACCAGCCTGCTCCATGTGGGGATTTTTCACAGGAGCAGAAACACAAAGTGGAGCAGTTCTGGCAGCTGGGGGGCCATGAGCAGCCAGCAAAGGGCTGACCAGTGCTGGGGTGAAGGAATGGTCAGTTCCTCCAGAGCTCCACGGAGGCTCAGCCACAAGGGAAACTCTCATTTCAGCAACCACCTTTTGCTTCTTCACCTCCCAGAGTCAGTCCCCTCTGAGGGGAAGCCTTCCTTCTCAAGGATAATAATCACAAAAACCCTCTGCCTTACCAAAGCATGCTGGTTTGGTTCTCTTCTATTTCTTTTTCTTTTAAAAGCAAAAATCAAAAGCCATTTCTGGCCAGCTTCCAGCTGCTCTTCAGTTGCTCAGCCAAGGCAATCAGCTCAAGGCAAAATCTCACTGGTAGGGGCTCCCAAATCACCGATGACCACAGCTGAAGATAATTTTCTTTGGAAAAATACCTCTGAGCTGAAAGTTTTGCATTTGTACTCCCTGCTGGAAGGATGAAAAGAAGTAAATCATCCTCAGGAGTGATGAGATCAGTGAATTTAATCTCAGCCAAGGAATTACCCCCAAATGCAGCCACTTGCCCTGGCTGGAGCTGGACATCTGAGTCAGTTCTGCTGTGTCAAACCTGTGAAGCCCCACAGGTGGTGAAACCAGCCTGTCCCAGCTCTGATAGCTCCACCACGAAGTACAAGGGTAGGAGGAGTTGAGCATGACAGGCAGCTCCTGTGCCCCTCTCCCTCCCTGGTCACCCCCAAAATTATAACACTTTTTTTTTCTCTTCAGGCAGCTACTCATTCACGAGGTTTCCTTTGTATTTCTCAAACAATCCAAAAGGCTGAAAAGCATATCTCAGCTTTTTGGGAAGATAATTCACATGCTACAGCCCACCTGTGGGGTGACAGGATTAATAGCTGACAGATTATCACCCCCAAAAAGATAATATAAAGAGGTTTTTGTGGTTTTGAGGGGCCACCATCACATGATGCTTCAGCACCCACAGGTAACTTAGGGACAGGTATTGGGAGTGCCTGTGTATCATCTCTTATGTTATCTAAAAATCAAATCAGTGAATGAAACTATTCCCAGACACATGGATGACAGAATCTTCTACTATTTATAGCAGAGTCTTTCTGGATGGTCTCCCCTGGATTTTCAAAGGTTTGAGAGCAGAGTCTGAGATATCTGAAGAAAAAGGTACAAATACGTAACACAGACATCGAAGTAGTGGATTTTTTTCAGAGACCGAATGCTAGCTTTGGGCAAGATTATTGGTTTGAATCCCAGCAATTTCTTTATCCTTGAACTAATTTCTAATTGAGGTCATGGATGGAACGCAACCTGGTGCCTGATGCCTTAGAATATATTAATCTTCCACGCTAACTGTGAAAACAAAAAAAAATCCACTGCCTTTGAGCACACAACCTACTGCCTTAATTTATCTAGAGCTGGGCATGTTTAATTAGGGAGAACGAGACAATTACCAGAGACACAGCACAGCCCTGGCACCCGAGCTGAAGCACTGGAGCGCAGGGAAGAGAGTGGGACCCCAGAGCCCGGCACAAAAGCAGTTGTTGTGCTGCAGAGCAGGACTCCTTCTGTGGGAAAATCCCTTTCAGCCAGCACAGCACCTTGAATTAACCTTGTCCCCTATGGCTCCAGCTGACAAAAGAGCTGCTGGAACTTCTGGCCCTTCAGTAGCTTCCTCAGGAAGAGAAGATGCTTGGAGTCAGCCAGGCTGAGAGACATTGGTGCATGTGTGGTTTTAATTGCAGTTTAATCAGAATCCTGGCACAGAATTGCTCAGGAACTCGTGCCAGTTGTCACTGTCCTTGCCTGGTACAGGAGCTTTGGGTCCCCTCTGGGGTGGTGGCCACTGTCACCATCCTCACCATCACCACGTCCCAGCCATGGCTGGGGTCTCAGATTTATACCCTGTGGATACACTGCTTGTCTCAAAAGGTCAGCCAGCCCCCAACTCCAACACAGAGTCACTTTCCCAGTTTTTCAGCTCAAATTCTTTTCAGTTTTTTTGTTTATTTAAGTTCAGGAATTTTTGAGACAAGATACTGGCTACAGGATGATACAGCTACATGTACTTCAAATACTGAAAGGCTTGGAAAGCAGAAAATTATTTTGAGATTATGATATTTCCTGCAATTGTTTTAAAGAGAATCAAGATTTCATCTGGCTGTATCCTTTATAACACTTTATATACTTTACATACTTCACAATACTTTATGTAAGTGTTCCCCATTTCCTCTTCAATACCTTGGTAAGGACACAGCACACAGAGCAAGCAGCATTTAAACAGCATGGGCAAAGTAAGAGAGTCTTAATATAGAACAAATACCAAACACTCACTAATACATTGTCAAATGTGATATATTTGAAGGTGTTTTATATAGAAAGAGTTGCCTCTAAATACTCCTGAGGATCATGTTTACTTAACGTACATTTTGAAAGACACAGAGAAATAACAGGCAGTAACTCCTGGCCTCCAAAGTTCCAAAAGAAATTGATTTCTGAGATGTTTTTTATCTTTCATAGCAATAGCTCTAGTGCTAGTAAAAGGTGTAACAGGAAGACGATGCTACACAACCAGAAACACGCAGCACAATAAAACAAAAGGCACTTCTCTCTCTCACACAGGTATTCTTCCGGACAATGGAAATTTCTTTTCATCTGTGTCACCTCTCCCAGCTGGAAGCTTTAACTCACACAGGCAGCTGACAGGGACAAGATAATTCTGCCATGAGCTGGGACTGCCTTTGTTTATCTCGGAACGTGCAGGGAGTTTGCTGCTGACACAGAGGTCCCAGGGATGGAGATGCAGAAGGGGATCTCCTGTCCTGCTTATTGCCCCAGGGACCACGAAAGTGGTTTCTTGGGAAGGTCTGGGGACACCGAGGCTGTAACCAAGCACTTGAGGTGCTGGCACTGCCCAGCCTGCCGGGCATCCCTCAGCACAGCCTGGCTCCCACCCACGTCCCCAAGGGTTTTTTTCTCAGAGAACCACGACGGTCTCCAGGCTGGCACCCACAGAGCAAGGCTCCTTTTCAAACCCATGGATTTTACTGTCTGGATTCCTGAAAGACCAGCCCGAGACCTTCACAGCTTTGAGGTCAGAGGTAGCTGTCTGACTCAGTTAACAGTTTGTGTATAAAAACACAACCATCATTAAAGTATACAGAGAAAACTTAGAGAAAGCAACCTGCCCTACTTCAGCTTACTCAGAGATACTCCTTCTTAACACCCCTGCTCAGAAAAAGTGTGAAACAGCAGCAACAGCTGCCTTTAACCCAGCTGCTGCATGCAGCACCGACTGCCTCTACAGGGAGACAGATTTGCCATGGAAATCACCAAGGCATCTCCTCCTCCTCCCTGTCACTTGCTCTCTGCAGTTTTACAATTCATTCTGCAAAAGCCTTGAGGATTTTCAAACAATAGTGCTGAGGGCAAAGCAAAGGTTTCTTTGGGTTTGAACTCCTCCACGATACTCTTCCTGACAAATGAGGCTTATTATAGCACACACATCTCTTGCTATACTGAGTATATTCTGCTATTCCAGCTCTTCACCTTTGAAGACTTGCTTTGCACAGTGCCTCTGTATTTTCCTATGTTAAATCTGTGTATTGCAACCATTTCCAGGATAGTGGAATTTCTTCTGCAAGGAAAGTGGTGCAGAGGAGAACATCAAAGCCACATGATATTTCAGTGTCCTACACTTGCATTGTGTTTTTCATTTTCAAAACATCTCAAAAAATGGCCAACTGATACATCAGGACTACTCAATTTAACAGCAAAACGCAGCTCTTTATAGGGCAACAAAAAGCAAAAGTTTGATTGCCAATAAAGCACCCAGGAATCTCCCAGCCACCAGAACTGCAGATGTTGAGCAGAGTTCTGCCCTGCAGCTGCATGAATGCTTTGAAATCATGTTTGAAATCATGCTGCCTATGCACACACGGGCAAAGTCCCAACAAATCACAGACACAAATGTAAATATTGAGGTACTGCATATGCTGTAACAGTGCTGCTCTCTTTGCAGGCTGCTGCTCTGTAAAAGATTTGTTACTGCATTTGGACTATTTTTCCCCACAAGCGTGAGCCAGAGATCCCTCGGCTGACATTTGTGAGGACTCTTTATTTTTTTTTTTCATTCTGAAGTACACAATCTCTTCTCCCTCTTTCTGTTTTTATTGCAACCTCTACGTGGGAATTCTGTCATTGCATTTCAAACGAGCTGAGGCAGAGCTCAGCTCAGAAACTCTTCCATCCCCATCACCGGCCAGAAATGCCAGCATTATAAATCATGCCCCAAGTGGCTTCTGCCCTTTCCCAGCTCACCCAAGCCAGAGATACAATAATGGTTGGTCTGAAATAAGAAGAAATTTTAATTTCAAAGCTCCACTGACATTCACCAAGTGCTTTCAAAGTTTCTATCAACAGAATGTGCTGCTCCCAATTCCAGTTTGAAGATGGTGCAAGTTTTTCTCTCAAGCTGATGGCCTAGTTTGCCTCAAAAACACTATTATCTGTTAAATATTAATGCATTTCTGTGAATTATGAGCAGTTCTAGGGGCACCTGCAGATGCATCACTTCTTACTTTTTTAATTGGTATTGTTGCAGGTGGACCAAGTAATAGAAAGCTGACATTTCCAAATACCAAACAAGAAAAGCCCAGGAGAATGTACTGAGAGCTCGTGATAAGCTTTCCCTGCAGAGACATGCTGTCCTTCAGCACTGCTCCTAAAGCTTCACCAAGCTCCAAGCTACTTTTGTACATATAAAAACGATTTAAAATCATTTGGAAGAGGATTGTCCCTCACACCCCACGTACACTCCCCACAGCAGCAGCACGATGGACTAAGGATGTGCCCAAGATCTGCCCAAGGCAGCAGAGCAGCAGCTCAGCACTTCCCAGGGTGCCACAGCCTGCCAGCCCCACACGTCCCCCCTGCCCAGCAGCAAAGGAGCTCTCTGCAGTGCCTGAAGGGGACGGCAGCTCCAGCAGCATCCCAGGCGTTGAGCTGTGCTCACAGGGCTCACCAGCCCTGAGCCCTTTCCCTACACCTGCACACACACAGTGCAGGTGCCTGGAAAGGAGGCACGTGTGAGCCTGATGCCTGCCTGAAGGAACAGAGATAAATGCAGTTTAATGATCCACGCAGCCTATGCAGTATGTGGTAAGCCAACAAGTCCTTTTTATTTCTATTCTTTGCTCTTGCTCTGAGGGCTCTATCATTTATAGCTTCTTTAAATTTGTTGCTTTTGATATCAGTGACTGGTAATATGATTCCCAGAGGAATAACATCAATAACCTTCAAAACACTTTCATAATGTTGCCTTTGATAGTCTTGCAACACGTTTGTTCCTGTGGCAAAACCCTTATGACACTGCTGTACAGCACACAGGTTATCCACTGAAGGTTTTGTTGTGCCTGGATAACCCTTCCAGACAGGAGTAATGCCAGTGCCAGGGAATCCAAGGTTCTCTTTTTGGAGTCCGATTTTACTTCTGCATTGCATGTGAGGGTTCACAAAGTGGAGGGTCCAAACAAAAGATGGAGAAAAGCTAAGAAACATGGGGCTGTGTTCAGAGGAAAAGATGGGCAGGTACTGGGGACACCCCAAACTGCCACATCAAGGACATGCCTTCCTACAGCTGCTGATGTGACCTGGTGTCAGCCATGGTGTCCTGAGAGGGACCCACAGCAGGCAGCTGGGAACTGAGGCAGCACTTTAAACCAGAAACATCAAATCCTAAAGCAAAAAAAGGAGTATCAGACTTGAATTTCTTCTGAACTGCAAGAAAAAGATTACTAGACAACCTTCTTTCTTCTTCACTAGCACTCAGAAGTCTCCCACATACAATAGGATTAACAAACAGGGATTAGCATCTCGGCACTCCTGCTGAAAGCTGGGAGACAGCCCAGCTCTCTGGGCCTCCTCCACATACACTTCCAGACTCCCATGTGGATGCCTTGAATCTTAAAAGGAAATGTGACCCCCAACAGCGCTGCTCTGCAGCTCAGAGGGGCTTCTCTGACCTGCTGATAAGAGGGGAATTATCTCCTTATCAGACCTTTCCAAGGACTCTGACTCCTTTCGGCTGTGTAGGCATTCAGGTTTCTTTTGGGAAGATCTGACAAACGGATTTTTTTTCTCTGTTTCACTAAGTCAGAGCAAGCACAGAAGCACTCCCAGGGTGGCCAAACAGCTCTGGTCAGTGCCAGCACAACTCAAGGGAGGGACACACATTCCTTCCTGGCTCCTTTTTGCCCCAGATCAGGTCTCTCTTTCACACTAAGAGCCAAGAATGGTAAATTGGACAGTGAGCCCATCCTGCCTCAAACTGCCAAGTCAGAGCAAGGAACCTGGCTGCTAAGGGAGATGTTATCAGAGATGAGCACAAGTTGCTACAGCCCAGCAAAGCAAGCTGCCCTTCAGCCCAATCCATCAGTCTCAGATTCGCCGCACAGGAGCTGCCTGGCAATCTCCCAGCACACGACAGTGCCCCGATAACCTCCAAAGCTGGGTTATTTAAGCAGAGAAAGGTGAGCTTTGTTTAGCCCTTGGGCTCAGGCTGAGCTGATGACAGATGCCAACACTTCATCCAATTAGATTTTTAAACAATGAGTGCAAATTTATCAGGCGAGCATTTGGAGACGTGGCACATGAGAGTTATCCATTTCTCTGGTAACTCCATGGCTGCATCTCTCCTGGAGATTCTCCCTCATCTTTTTATTTCACAGTACGCTCCACGAAAAAGAGATGTTTTGGCAACGCCTTCTGAAGAATACAACAAATAGCAATGCAGTTGCTGTTAAATGCAGAAATTCCCTCCCCCATTTTTTTTTTAATCTACTTGCCAAATGTGACTATGAAGCTGAGATATTTTATACACTAAGTGCTGCTGCCTGTGGTGTACATTCACATCAGCAAGAAAAAAGAACACACAACGCCTGTGACATTGTACGCCTTACAAAGTACAAAAAGGCAGGAAAGCTTCTGAATTTCAGTAACAGATGCAGACTATTACACACAGCCAGTCATTTCTCATTTCACCCATCAGCTACTTGACCCAGCTACATACACTGGTATCTTCTGAGACGTCCCAAAAAAGCAGCAGTAGTTGGAACATCCAGTGCCAGACACGGGAATATTAAAGTTTAACACGGGCACTTTTAAGTTGGTAAATGCTCAGCAAAGTAAGCACAGATCAAACGGGTTTTTGAGCTTAGGCATCGATGCATCTGAAGAAGAGAGGTAACACTGAGGAACGAACAGCTTATGACAAGAGTCCTTGAAACCCCAGAAACAGCAATACTCTGCACTACCCAGGCTCAAGAGTGCTCTGTGCATTTTCTAATTTACTGCATTTTCCTTTTTTTTTCCTGTCTGCACAGAACATGTCAGAGGAATGGAGACCCTTGTCTTGCTGTCCTTCAAATAAACTTTTGTTCTTCAGCTTCTGAACTTCATCAGACACCATGAGAACTGATCTGAGGGTCTTTTGTTAAGTCTGCTGAACTTGACTGCTGCTAGGGCTGGTTTTGAGGAGAATATTGTGAGTCTTACACACCCACCCACATTTTAGCCTTTGTACGTATCCCACATAGGTTTTCTGCCTTTTATTCCACCAGCAAAGACTCCCTCTGAGTCAGAGACCCTGCCCAGATGCCTCCTATTTGTTGCTAGAAATGAGTACTTCATTCATCAAGCCACAGTCTGTTTCTCTGATACTGCTGGAATGGAGAGCTGGTGCTCACTCAGCAACAGCACGATTTGAGGTGACTGCAGTTGTGCCTTTGCAAACCACTCAACGATGAAGATTTTCATCTTGGCACAGACACAGGAGCTGCAGCTGCCTTCTCCCCTTCATCAGGAACATTTCTATTGCCATAAGAGGCATTTCCGTCACCTGCCACAGCTGCAGAGAGCTGGGAAACGTCAGCTACGGCAAGAATTCAAATCTCCAGGATTCCCCATGTTACTCCTCCTCACTCTCACAAGGACACACACCAGAAGTGCAGGTGCCCTGTGCAGGGCTGGACACTCTCACTGTGCCTGCCAGGACCCCCAGCGCCCACTGCCCCCGTGAAGTGGTAACAGCACTGCCATCCTCCCTCCCCTACGTGTTCAGAGTGAGCACAGAGCAGCCAAGGGGATTCTGTTCTCATTTCACATGCAGCAGCTGATGAGGCCATTCCCAAAGCCCGGGACTGGAACAGCGGCGCTGCCCGTCCCAGGGTGCCGGAGATGCTGTGATGTGAAAGCACAAGGGAGCACAGGCCCTGCTGGGCCCCCTGAGGAACAGGTACCTCACATGGTATGTGCTGTCTGCCTGCCACACCAGGGAGCACTAAAGAACCTGTAAAGGAATGTGTAATGAGATGACAGGCAACAAAACCAGCGTGGGTGAACACAGGGATTCCCTGCAGAGCCTCCTTTTGACTCTGTGCTAGGAAAGCACTCTCTGAGGAATGTGGCAGCTCCTTCTTTAGGCGTAAACACCCGTGCCAGAGGAGATCCTCCATCACCACTATTTGCAATGCTCTCTTCTCCAGGTTTCCTGATGTTTTGGTGTTATGTCAGAATCATTTCAGCTGGCTCAGTACTGTAAGAACTTGGAAAATGTCACAAAAATCCTTCATCCCAACTTGCACACACAATTTGGAAATGACCGGAGCAACCATCACACCTGAGGAGATTAGAGCCTGTTTGCTGAAAACCAAAGCCCAGCCCTGCCCCAGCAGAAGCTGCAGCAGGACAGGTAAAATGCTGTGGACTGCAGCTTGCTTGATGTGGGGATGGTGTCCAGAGCTTGAAGGCACATTCCCAGCAACAGAGCAAACTCCCCACAATGTTCACCGTGTCCTCAAGTCATTCTGTTTTATAGATAGAGACACAAGGAAAAAATGAAATCTAAAAAGCATTGTCAACTTGAATGATTTTTCAGGTTCTTGTCACTAAACAACCATCATCCCTCAGAGCATACGAAAAGCAATAAACCCAATAGAGCTAATAAAGGAAAACTGTGTGGAGCTTGACAGATCTGGCTGTCCCTGGCATGTGACAGCCAATTTTCCAAGCAGGCAAATTGAAGCTGCAGCAAACTTGTCCACAGGATAAGTGAGACCCTGACAAAAACAGCACCGACTCCTGTTTTTTAACGCTGTTAAGTTCTGCTAAAAAAAGGGTCCATTTTGAAAGAACATTCGAAAGGTTCTGCAAAATACATTTGTGGCCAACATAAAAACTGCCCAGTAATTGCTGTTTATCATCCCACCTCTGCTGAGCATCAGCACGAACCCAGTGGTCTGTAACACACATAAAAGGACACACCTCACCTTGTTAACACTGGTTGTCCACTCTGGCTGTGCCACCCCCACCACCTGTGTTTCTCTGAATGCTGAAAACCCATCAGAAACTGCAGTTTCCTCTAAAAGCTGAAATTCCTCACGCTGAGTGGCAAGCCTGCACAAAAAGGTTTACAGGGGGAGTCTGTGACCACACCAAGACCTAATTTACCCAAGAACCTGTTAACATTTCCTCTGTGTACTCACTGAATGAACATGCTTTTGAAGCCACGTATTTACCAATAAATTACAATGGTCTGGAATCATTAGCAACAAAGTAAATTGTTTTAATTGATCTGAACTTTTCTGCAGTGCAGGAACTTCCTTCCTGTATAAATGTAATTTCTAAAAGACTGAAACAGCAAATGAAAGCTCTCTTGGAGCTTTGTGTCTGTAAAATGCTCCCTATCCTGAAAGGCTGAAATTATAGAAAATAAGAAATCAACAGCTCTTCCATTTTTGCAATGAACCTTGAATGTGCCTCATGAACTTTATAAAGGGTCAAGGAGTTTTCTGTGTGGAGGGAGGCACCACAAGCCACAAACAGAGCTCATGTAGGAGCTCTTGCTGCACTGTCCAAAAACAGTATCACAGAATATTCAGGGACTTTATTATTTTTTTAGGGATCACAGAAGATGAAGATTATATAGATTTAAACAACTGCAGTTCATTTGGTATAACTTCAGGCAAATGCAAAGGAGCAGAGGTCCTGTTAAAAAAAAGACTCAGGCCCCATCTGAGTAACGGCAGCCTCTGCAAACAGAAGCAAAGCTGCAATCTAAAACAAACCCAGTGCACTGCCATCAGGTATAAATACATTTCTATTCAAATCTGTTGAGGGCATTCAGAGAAAACATTCAATTTATAAATGGAATATAAACGGCATCTTTCAAAATCAGAGTTTTGGGCACAGATTAGCTCTCCATCCCCATTGCTGCTGAGAGGGCTAATCACCACCCTGAATCAGGCTGAACCTGACACTGGAAATAACATATAATTATACTGATTAATTCTGCTGAAAACATACATTGTTTTGCTATAGAATGTAAACATAATAAGGTGAAAGCGTGTTACAAATAGAAAAAGCTGCTCTGTTCAGAAAATCTCACTCAGGTGCTACAGGCATTGGAGTGACTGCATTTATTAAAAGAGCAGCACTGATTCCCACAGCTGCCTCCTGACTTCTGAGGGAAAAACAAAAAAAAAAGAAGAAAACAGGTGGATATATGACCCAGGAGTATAGCTGCAGCCTACTAAAGGCATCCAATTATTTATATATACATCAGGATAAAATGAACACTAAAAAAGGATTGCTTCAAACAGCAGCAGTCCTGCACAGCATCTGCACATTGAAGGGCCTGATGTGGCCAAAGGACTCCGGGTTCAAACAGGGGGCTGATACAGAGGGAGCTCAAGGGAGAGGCAGGAAGGAAGCAGAAGGAACTCAATCCATCTCCTGGGAGAGAGGTATTAACAGCCAATAGAAGAAATTTAAAAGGGCCCACAACACAAGGGAAAAAAAAACAAAACTAAAATTAGGAATTCCTCTTTGCACAGAATTACAGCAAAAAAGCCAGGTAATTTTGCAGAAGGCACCAGCATTAATACAGAGCACTTAAAACTAAGAGATCTGCTCTTCTCCTTAGCTGCATCTTGCTGTGCAATGATCTGGGAAGCCACAGAGAGAAAATTGCTGGAGTTTCCATTTTAGAGCTGCACTTAACCAAATACTATCTGTCTTCAGACATACTGGCAAGAAAAAGTAGCAAATTACTTGTTTTTCCTGTAAGCACCTAAAATCCCAACAGCCACAGTGTCAGTCCCTTGTCACCCACACCCTCCAATGCCACGACATCGCTGTGATCCCTCTCCCCATGCGCTGCTCGCTCAGATTCTTTGGGTTTTATTTTAAGTTATTCATGAACACAAACCCTCACCTACAACAAAGCACCCACATCCCACAGGACAGCAGCATGAGTTTGTGGACTCAACGTTCTCCAGGACCCTTCTGCAGCACGGCAGGTCGTGCTCTCACGAGCCAGCCTTGCCCTGGGATGGGGCAGCCCCCAGTACCTGGCTCCTGCAGAGCATCTCTGCCGCAGGCAGCTCCTGGAGAGGAGGACCCGCGCTTTGCCTGACGAGAAACGGAAGGGAAAGGCAAACACAAAGCTGCAGCTGAGTAAGGAACATTAAGTCTGACATGGGGAAGCTGTGATGCATTACTCAGCCTGATAAGTTTAATGTATAATTTAGAAAGATATCACCAAAATGGAAAAGAGAAGCCGTTAAGCAGCTCTGAAGGGTATTCGGCTCAGGCATCACACGCAGTTAGTGTTCACAGGAAGCTGCTTGCCCCATGGCACAGAACCACCTCTTGCCCAATAACTTGATTTAGATGTGTCTCAGCACTGAAGCACTTCAGAAAGAACTCATTCCTTTCCATAGGCCAGATTTAGGCTTTTCACTGAGTATCAGGTATTGCCTTCCTGCTTGATAAGCCAAAGTTATCAGATGGGAAAGCCCTTCTCCAACTGCTGCTCAGAATAATAGGCTCAGCCAGGCAGTCTGAACCCTTTGACACCTTGGAAGTCACTAATAATCCCAAATTACACTAAAAAGACCTTGGAGAATGCATCGGCAGAAATAAATTTAAAAAAAAACCAGCCAAACCCATGCTCACATAACACATCAGCTGTTAGGATTTTTGTTTAAAAGAGTATAAATGACAGCCACCTTGCCACAGTCCTTCGAAGAAATACTCATCTTGGGGGAAAAAAAGAGCTTTGCTGGGGGGTTTAGGGAATCTTCTGCCCTTTTGGCTTCACCAGGACATGCAGAGGAGGAATGCTGCAGCTGCTTGCTGAGGAGGGCTGCAGGCTGCTGAATGACAGCTCAGCACCTGCCTGACAGGGGAAGCATTGACAAGGAAAGGTTTAAAGGTTTATTTGCCAGCTGAACTGGCCCAAAGTGTCCCCTGGAGCCCACATTTCAGAATTAATGACTTCTGATACTGCTCATGCGATCACCAGAGAGCCTATGGAAAACATTTTGATGATGAGGGATGCCATTTGTCAGCAGGATGAATATGAAGAGCAGAGGGAGGACACCCCAGGACACCCCAGCACAGAGCAGACCCCTGCCACCCCTGCCACTGAGGATGGGACAGTGCAGGGGTCCCACCCCACACAGCCCAGTGCTCAGCACCACTGGAAGGATTCCAGCATTGCTGACAAATCTTCAGCTGCTGACTTGAATTATCTCTGCACGGTTCACTGCAGGGAGCTCAGTCAGGTCTCCATGGATGCCCTGGCCTCGCACAGAAAACCATCACCCTAATTGAGGAGGACTGGCAGGCTGTGCTGGAGCACAGTGCCTGCCCTTCAGTGCAAATCCACACTGTCCCACCAGGGATGCTCCTCCACACATCCACGGCACGGCTGCCATGGGCCCTGACAGGCGAATTTCAGGCAAAGTGGAAATGATGGGTGGCAGCAGGTTAGACCTGAGACAGGAAGGAAATTCATCCACGGAGCCAAAACAGCATTGTGGCATGGGAGGGAGGAAGGTCACACTGCAGGACACAGACAAAAAGCTGTGAAGGGCCCCAGAAGTGCAGGCAGTCCCAGAAAGGTGCAAGTTTTACTGTCCCTTCTGGCAGGCACTCTAACAGGGTTGCTTGTTATTTCCCTGGATTCTCTCACCATCCACACATTTTCATTCCATTTTTGAGTTTACCACACTTGAGAAGGGAATGACATCTTGCAGCAGTGGCATTGTACTTCCTTAAATCAGATTTGTGTTGCTCTTTAGCAAAATTCATCGTCCTCTTATTCAGTATTACCAGACAAAAAGGACAGAACTGTCTTATCTACAATTTTGGGAACAATTCCTCATCTGACGCAGTATTTGTACAACACTGCCATTTGTCTTTTCCCAGTCTGCTAATATTGACCTTTTCTATTTCCTTTAAACAGGACCTTTCCAGAAGTGATCTCTCCCCATCCAGCACCACCCACAGCATCTCGGTCACGTTGTGACACAGGATTAGGGTTCACCTAGTTTTATCCAATCCCTCTGTTCTTTATTTTTATATCAAGTTTTTGCTCTTGACTTCAGTTCCATATTAAGAGAAACACTGACAAGCCATAACTTCCTCAAATGATATCCTAACCACCCCCCAAGGTGCCTGCAGGACTCAGAAACATCTTTCCTATTTTGTCCCTGTTTCCTGGCTCTATTAAAAATACACATTATTAAAAGTTTTGATTCTTGCTGGCTCATTATCCAATGCACCCTGTGCTCCAACACCAGTCTGACCAATCCCAGTGACATTCCCATCCCATGGCACAGCTTTTTTGGCTTCCCACTCCCAGTGAAGGGGAAGATGCTTTTCAGGACACACCGTCACTGCAACTGCTCCAGGAAGTGCTTTATCACACATATATTTTAAACTCTTGACAACACTCACACAGAGATAAGGGAACAGGAACTTGGGCCACAGTTTTATAACATTTTCCCTATTTCTAGTGGTTTATCTCCAGAAAATATCAGTATGTCTCCCAAATCCTTACAAATCAGTGCAGCTGGCAATATCAGCCTCTCCGACCTCAGTCAGCACTGCCTGCAATGACTCACTCAGAATAATCTGCTCAAAAAAGGGAGCCCTTGTTCCAAAAGCCTCTGCCTCCAGCTCTCCAACCACCGGGCACACACCTTTGCAGTGAGACCAGAATTTCTTGGATGAGGTGCTGCTGTTTACTCAAAACAAGTGTACTTGCACTGTCACACCATGTGCAGGACAGCAGGGTGTGATCCCGAGCTCCCGTCCTCTCAGAGGCTACAGTGAGTGGGAATGAACGTGTGGTGAGTGCCACACCTCTGCAACAGCCACGAGCCACCAGGCACCTGGAAGGAAGGTGCTGCTGGCTGCTCCAAGAAGCTGTCACAGACCGAGGTCCAGGCAGATCATGCAGTACACAGAAAATGGGCCTGGGACAGAGAGATACCAAGAACATGGGCAATCCCAGCCAAATCACTTAAAAGCACACAGCTGGATGCTGTGATTCTGTGTACAGCAGGGAGCAGCTGGCCCCTGGCCACCCAGACATCCTGCAGCCGAGCAGGAGCAGCACCAGGTGATGTGCTATAATCCCTGGCACACTGTGAATGCCTATGCTCCCTCTGGATATGAGGAATTAATCCTTGGGAGTGCTCGGTGCAGCTCTGCAAGGAGCTGGTTTACTCTGCACGGAGCAGGACCAGCAGCGCTCATGAGCCAGAGCAGTCTGAGGCTGCACTTTGGTGGGTTTTTTTTAACAAGCACAGACTGTGCCCACAGAATCTGACATAATTTGAGTTCAGAGATGCAATAAAAAATAGCACTCCCTTCCCAGAGCTTTTAGAGTCAAAAATCTCATCAGAAAGAAATGCAGGTCTATAAATTATGCAGCCCGACCCTGCCTATCACATTCAGCTGATGCATAGAATCTCTTCACTTTCTCAGTGGGTTTGAATTACGAGAGTTGGTAAAAATGCTGAGGGCTCCTGCCTCAGGCTGTGAGAGGGCAGCCCTGTGCTCGGCTGCTGTCTGAGCTGCTGAAAAAATCTCACACCAAAGACAATGATTGCTTTTGCTGCAAATGCTCCTGAACATAAGGTTATCTGCTCAGAGGAGCAACCACACTTGGGCAAGAATATCCCAGGCAAAGCACCCTCCTCACACTGGACAGCAGCTCTCCCTGAAGGACACTGGCCCCAGAAGCACAGCAGGAACTCGTGTGCCAGTGCTGGGCACTGCCTGTGCTACCTGTGCTCACACACCAGCAGAACAGTGCAGCACTTTTCACCGTAGTCAGATCTTGGCACAGCATGCAATGAAAGACTTTCAGCATTGCCAGTGTGCTGAATTTAGCAGAGAAGGGAGCTGGGGAGATGGGATTCCTACAGACAAAAATAGAAAGTTTTAAAGCTGCAGCAAAGAGAAAGACTGCTGGAACATGGAGTCCTCTAGCAGCATCCAGCCAAGCAGCAAGAACCAAAAGGAAACCTATAAATAATATAGAGCAGATCTGCTCTGATCCACTAACCTACTTCAGGACAGGTTTATAGTGAAGAATAAAAAGAATTTAAGCTTGATTGTGGTGATTTAGAACATGTACAGTGTAGATGTATATTCTTTGCCCTGGTTTCTCATCTGGAATTAAACGGGATAACTGCATGCACAGGGAAAGCAGTCTGTGTTCTCTGGTTCTGTTTTTGGAGAGGTGAGGGGAGGGAGTGCCTTGCACTGTGTGCTGAGTGGCTGTTGCGTGCTCTGTTGGTGGCTTGGAGCCGCGCCCTTGGGGCAGGCAAGATCCCAGATGCTGTGACAAAAGCACAGCAGGATTAGAGCACCCTCATGGGAAAGGAAAGCAAACACAGGGGTGTCACCATTTATCAGCTCCTCAGAGCTGTCCTGGGACACGCAGCACGGGTAATACTTGTGTACTGACAGGACACAACACCACACAGAACACAGGTGGTTAATTGCCTCTATGGAATAACTGTTTGTGATTACTTGAGTGAATGGAGGCAGTAAAAGCCAGCCCAGCTTTCCTACAGGGTGCATGGCAAGACTCTCAGCAAACCCAAGGAACAGTCCTAGCTGTACTTAAATAATGGTGAGTAGTAATGTCTTTCGTGTCTAGCCTGAACACTGCAAAATGGTGACATGTAACTTTGCAGGTGTTGCTGGATGTCTCAGCCAAGAAATTCATGGCACGGGACCCCTCAGTCTTGTGTTAGAACTTCCCCTGCCCTGAAACACCTGAATGAGGTGCTGGACACCATTTCATCACCGGCTGAAGAGCTCTTCAAAGAACACCTCCATTGCCAGCACCCCTGGCCCAGGGCCCTTCTGAGCCTCTCTCTCCTTTTTCCATTCATCAGCACCATCTTAATTTCAAGCACACTCTGCCGAGGCAGACAGAGCCATAAATAGGCTCCTACCTCATCGTCTCTGCTCTCTGAGAGTGTGCTGTCGCTGGCACAGGCCAGGGCAGCCAGCCCTGCTCCTCTGGAGGGAGAGCGTGTTCTGCTTTGCCAAGTGGGTTTCAGCAATGTCCCACGTGTGAGGAACATCCATCCAGAGCCTGCATGCACACCTACTCCAACAGGAAACCTCAGCATGACTGCCACTGGCACGAACCTGAAAGATTATTAATTACTGTTACTTTCCTGAAAACGCTTTGAAAAATAATTGTGAACATGATTTGGGCTTAACGAGCAAATGTGTTTGTGCTTTTGACATAGGCACAGCCTAGACAGGTGAATTGATAGCCTGTAACCTGCTGATTTATTATACCAGACTCTACTGATATTCCTAGCGTCCTACTCTTTCTCTTTCCTGAAGCAGAGTACTTACCGAGGAGCTGGGTTAGAAAGAAAGACGCCCGCACTGATGCGGTGAAAATGGCGAAGTGTCTTTATTCTGTTCTGCACCTGCCTTTTATCTCCTCAAACAGTTGACATTTCACTCCTGAAGAAGATGCTAGTTAATTGGCTACATTGTTCTAACTTATCTATAAAACATTCTATAATTAGTACAACTTACAAAAACAAAGATTAGACTATTTTCAGCTGCGTCACAATTTCAGGCCTTTACAGGCCCCTGTTAGGCCGCAACTAGACTAATTGTCCAAAGCCTAAATTGTCCAAATTCTTGGTTAATAAAGCATCCTGCTACAATTTCCCACCTATTTCCTTTTGACCTGAAGGAGATAATCCAGTTTGGCAGGTGCATGTTCCCGTTTTGCCAGCCTTTTAGCAGAGGGGAAGCAGCCACTGCTGTTTGGACGAGGGGGTGCTCGTCAGTGCCCTCAGAGCAGCTCTCACAGCGCCAGTGCCTGCTGTTCATGAGGAGCCAACACCAAACTCCTCCTGGCACCCTCGGGGGTTCCCACCTGCAGCAAACCAACAGAGGACTTCACTCCTCTGACCAGCCAAGAGACAGCCAGCAGGCAAAGGATCAGAAGTTCTCTGCCACAGACGTCCCCTCCTGTCCCTAAAACTCAAAGCTGCTCTGCCAAGAGAGGCTCGGGGCCCCTGGCGAGCAGCGCCTTGGGAAGTCACACACTGCTGCCACTGAGCTCTCATGCACTTCTGTACAAGTAAGCCTGCTGTGTTTTGCCTACATGACATGCAAATTCACACATTTGTGTGGGCAGATAATTTCCATAAAAGATTTCCAGTGATCACGCACGAAGTCTGGCACTTCAGAACAGGTTCCTGCGCTGTGTCAGCACCTGAATTTTTTTGTTTGTTTTTTTTGGGGTTTTTTTTGGAGGACTCCAGTATGGTACCCACAGCCCACCTTGAGAACAACACAACCCAAACAGCTTCAGCACACCTCAAAGCCAAGCAGCACTTCATGGGAAAAAAAAAAAAAAGCTGAATTTTAGCTCTGTGCTCCTGGATTTTTCTGATTAGAGAAGCCCATGCTAAACACTTTTAAAAGCTCTTTTGGCCCCAGGTAATTCCTGGCATAATGTCCTTCCCAGTAAATTGGTTTTGGGGGCGGGGGACTTGGTGCAGACTAATTCCCTGTGTTTTGCTGCCAGGTCTGTGACAAAGAACTGCTCCATTGTTCCAGAGTAAGGTAATCTCCTGCTCTCAATCAAACACAAAATCACAAAAATACATTCCCCCCTTAATTCAGTTGAAACCCTGAGCTGTTCCCCAGGTAATTAATAATGTTTGCAAATGTGCCTCCTTTGAAGGAATATTATCGTAGTTTAGGTGACAAGCTCAGACTTGGATTCCTCTTTATAATTCCTAACATCTACTCAGGCAGCATTAATTGGATTCAAAGCAATTACAAAGGAGTCGGGTTGGCCACTTTATAGCAAATTCTTGAAGAAATTTTGCTTTGGGCTGCTCTGAGCTGCGGTGCTGTTTCCCAGGCTCTTCCCCTCCAGTGCCCAGCGGGGTCATGCTCAGGCTCAGCAGAGCAGGGCAGCTGAATTTATTGACTGCAGAGCAGTGCCTGTAGTGTGGGGTTTATTATTATGCAGGGAAGGACCACGAGGTAGAGACTGGTCACCTGAGGTGATGGTGGGTCATCCCACCTTGGGGCACTGGCACTGTGCCACATTTGAGAGAAATCCCTTGGCCTGGAAGGCCCCAGAGCCTCTGTGGACACCGCAGGAACAGATGTGGCTCCAGAAGGAAAAAAAAAACCTAAAAGGGATGTCTGTGTCTGTGCAGTGCTGACCCATTTCCCTGGGCTCAAACAAGGAAGTTTCTTGGCTGTTTTATCCTGCACAGACCCACACATGCAGACAAGCAAAATAAACTGAACCCAGGGGCCTGATGGAGGCATGCCGAGGAAGTGTCTTGAGCAAAAACTGCTGAGAAGTGCCTAACACTGGAAAAACATCACTGTGATTCACTTATTTCATAATCATTTAATATATCCAATACATAATTCAACAGAATTTGAGGATCCTGGCTAGAACTAGGACCAAGCAGCCAAGCCTGCTTCATAAACTCTACTGTATAATCTTTGGCTGGTCAAACATGTTGGAGTTTTGTTTTTCCTGCAAAATATAAGCTTTAAATTGAATTCCCCTATGTGTAAACAAAATGCACCGTTTTGCTCAGGAGTATTTTCTCTTTTCTCATTAGACACTACCAAACAACAGAGATTAGTTTAACAGCAAGTACAACACCAAGTCCATTTACTCCCAGACCTGGTGGGAAAGCCACGCTGCCAGCCCTGGCAAGGCTGCCTGGGTCCTGAACTTCTTCCAGTGCAAGGGATGGGGATGAGGGCTGGGAAGAGATCACAAAGCAATCCTTGAGGAGGCAAGAGTCCAGGGCTGCTCCAGGGGTCCCTGCCAAGAAGGCTCTCACCCAAAGTCACAGCAGCCAAAGTCTTAGGCACACCAACGGGAACCCCAGAGAGCAGAAAGGCTGTCGGGAGGATGAGGAAGGAATGGCTGGGATCAGAGGAACCAGTGTACCTGCCAGGGATGGAGCAGAACAACCTCAAAATGCTTGCCAGAGCAGAGCCAGAGGCTCACCCAAGGGCCCAGGGGCACAGGGGCCCAGAGCTCATGGCAGTAAGACAGTATTAAACCCAAGGAATTCAAAAACAATTTGGTGAGACATTTGCACCACACCTTTTGTTGAAGCAGAGCAAGTTAAGCCCAGCTCTGAGCCATGCTGATGACTTTCAAAATGTTAATACACTGCCTCTAATACCAGCACTCCAGTTATCCCTGGGAACACACAAAAATTCACTTTTTGCAGGGGTTCCCAGTCACATCCTGTGCCTGTGGAGGAGGCACCTGCAGCACCTGCTCTGATAGAGTTAATGGGCTGCTCTGCCAGAGCCTATTTAGAATTCCAGGCAGCACCAATTTAGTTTTAATGGGCACAAATTCAATTCCAATGGCTAAAGTATGCAAATAACAAATAAAAGGGAACCACTGCTCCAGCAGCTGCTGGGGAGAAAATGAACGGGGTGCCCAGCTGCCCACCTTGCCCCGAGCTGCTCTCTCCTCCAGCCATCATCTCCAGCAGAAGCAGCCCCACGGCTGCATGGGCAGCTGGCAGGGACAGAGCTCGCCCCCATACTGCCAGCTGATGTATTTATTTGCCAATGAGAGCAGAAAAGACACTAAAGGGCCCTCAATAATACCAAGCCTCATTACATTTTAATCAGGGCAGCCTCACGCTCCCTCTTCAAACACCAAGGCGTTGCAAGGGAGGGGATGAAAGGTGGAGCCTCTGATGGGGCAGGGGAACACCTTGGGAAGAGCCCTCCCAAAGCACCATCACTGCAACTGTGCCCAGCAGGCCTGGAGGAGACGGGCTGCTGCTGTGAGATGTGGCACTGGCACTGCTCTGACCCTCCTGCTGCATCACAGCACTGCCCCTCCTCTCAGGGGATCCCCCACAGCGGGCAGGGCTGTCCTACTGGGGCTCACAGGAACCAGCAGAATTGGATTTCTGCTTTGAGCAATCCCAGAAAAGGCTTTGGATTCAAACTTGAGCTCTGAGCTGCAACTGGGTCAGATTTTGTCAACACTCAACATGCGGTCACCTCTGTACAACTCAGGAACAGCGCTGCCACCAATGTTTTCCCAGCTGGGAGCACTGGGATTCACTCATGGGCAAAGCTGCATACGTTAATCTGTACACATTTGTGCCTCTAACCCAAGGGCTGGAAACACCTGAGAATACAGAGGTGGGTGAGTAAAAAATCCTTTCCTTGCTAAATATCATACTGGCACAGCACAGTGGATACAACAGTCAGTGACTCACACTCTTGAAGGTGGCTTCACTGCCTGTCATGGGGAGGAGGCAAAAAATAAAGACATCAGAGACAACTAACAAGTGGAGAACAGACCAGAGGAACAAACACCAGGCACACCCCGAGCTGCTCTTCAGGTGAGCACAGGTTGGGTACCAGAAAGGAGCTGGAGAAGGCCAAGTCTCAGGTTTGCTACAGCACAACATGCCAGAATGGCTGAGGAAACCTTCAGGAGTTCTGTGGTACCTATCAAAGATCAAGTTTCCCAACCTGGGGTCCCCTTTTTCATTCTGCTGCTACAGAAGCTGAACTCAGATTGAGTTATGTCACCCAGCTACACAGGAAAAGTGCTGAATTAAACAGCTTAGTAACTTTACACACTCAAACTGGGCAAAATACTGTAAAACATACTGAACAATGGCTGCCTAATGAGATTTCTTTCTTAAAAAGGGCTAAGGCAGCAGAAACTAGGAAGGCAAGCACCAAGAGTTTACGTCCTCTGTAGCTGTGGCAGACCTGGTCCCCCTTTGCAACATCATCTGTCCAGCCTCTCCTGAGATCACAGTGGCTGCAAGGACACCAGAGGGAAACCAGATGTCAGCAGCTGGGAAACAGAGAAGCCTAGCTTCAGCCAGGAGAACTGGAGATGCTTCTCCCTTAATCACTTCAACCTGTACTTAACAGGAAAAGACTGCAGCAATTCCCTGACTCCCATCCTCTTCCTGCACTAACTGCTTGCTTCCCAGCTGTGGCAGTGAAGACTGGCCAGGGCGTTGGGATTCTGGAAATGCCAGCCCTGTTTGGCACCTGTGGGCACCCTCTGCTCCACCCCAGGCAGCATCACTCACCACTGATCACCTGGGTCAAGCCATTCCTCCTCTGAAGGGATTTACTCCTTGACAAAGGCTCCTTGTGTCACCAGAGCAGCACCAGACAAACACTGGTGGCTGAAGGACTGTCAAGGACACTCTCAGAGCATTCACAGGAAGCTGCCAGGCCAGGCCCGGCAAGGAGTCAGCAGGGTGACGTGCCACTGCGATGGAGGGATGCAAAGATCTGCAGCACAGGGCTGAGTGTGTCCTGCCCCAGCCCACAGACTGTGATCTGCAGCCCTGCCATGCAGAAAGCTGCTGGGTGCAGCACAGATGCACCCTGGACTGTCCTGCACGGCTCTGGGAAAGGCACGCAGGGCTGTGCACAGTGGCTGGCGTGACACATCACAGCCTGGCTGCTCAGGCCTGCTGTTGTGTGGGTGACACTGTCCCCAGCGGTGTCCCAGCCAAGCACAGGTGACACACAGCACTTCTGCCCAGGGAAGGCAGCACTTGTGGGCACACAGGTGGGGCACGCTGCCAAGCTCAGCACCCTCCTGCTCCACAAATCCTCCTCGCCCTGCCAATAAGCAAGGACTCCTGGAAGGATTTTTCCAGCAATTGCCTAAGCAGACGTAGAAGGCATCAATATTGCTGTCTGCTCCCTGCAGGTGCACCGAGCCTTGTGCTGCCCATATGCTGCACTGCTCCCACCAGAGGAACAGCAGCTTTCTCCCACCACGGCTTACAGTCGCTCTCACGTGTTTCAAGATGGGGTTTTCCCTTAGAAAAAAATAGGATTCAAACTGGGAAGTGATTTCTAGGAATCTCTCCAGTTTGGCACTGAAGGGCTGGCACTGAGGGACCACAGCTCGAGCAAGCAGGAGCCTGCATCATGCTGTCTTCCCCAGTTCCAGATCCAAAGGTCTGCCTCCTTCACTGCCCGTTTTCCTTGGCCTGGCTGTACCTGGCCCTGTCTGTCAGCACAAGCTCGTCAGGGAAGATGCAGAGGTCGGGATCAGGCTCTGGTAGCAGCAGCAAAAACGAGAAGTTTCTCCCTTCTGCTCTGGACACAGCAACTAACACTTCTTGACCTCAGCTGCCATAAACACTTATTGTGGGATTAACACCCATTCACAGTGCCACAACAGAAATGGAAATTGAGGTGAAATCATCGAGATGAAGTACAGGAAGCCTGGGATCTCTTCCTCCAGACACAAGGAACGCCCAGTGCAGGTGTTCCTTAGCCCACTCAAAGAATCCAAGCTGTGTTGTGCCCCACATGCAGGCATCCTCCTCTGTCCCCTGTGACCTCAGCAGAGCCCTCCAGCACACTCCAGACACTGCACTGGAGGAGTCCCAGGGCAGCTACAGCTGCACACGTGCAGGCACCCAGCACACCTCATCTGCCAACAACAGGGTGGCAGCCTTGCCTTGTCCTTTTGTCCAGTCACCCAGGACAGGATGAATGTGTCCTCTTTTACAAGGATAACAATTTGTGAGGTACAAAGAGCTTTCTGCGTCAGGAAATTGAATCTTATTCAAATCCAACAAAGATAATGGAAGAGGAAGAAATGCACATCATCAGGGCACAGCAGACAGAGAATGGGCCGGGTGAGCCTGGTCAATGGCTGCACTTACTGCAGCTGAAAAAAGGACAGCCTGGGTCTTTTCAATCCTTGGGCTGCACAATATAAATCTAACACCATGGGATTATCACAATCAGACGTTTTTCAAAGACTGTATCTTGAGTACTTTATATCAGTGATTTCAGTTTAAATCGGAATTCACAATATGATTTCTATTTATAGGCTCACATACTGTTTTTGAGAAAAGGAGTAGTTTACTTCAAAAGTAATATCTAGTGCGATGAAAGATGGTGTTTCCAGAAGAATTAATCTCTACAACGATGAGCACTGCTCACCTGAAATGTAATTTTATAATTAATTGCTGCAAGATTGCCTTCCAATGGCAGAAGACCTCTTTGAAAAGTCTCTTCAAATCAGGGCAGTAACTCTGGACTTTTTATTGTAGCACATCTAATTTTGGAAAGCATCAACTACACTGGCAAATGCTAATACAGCACGGAAAAATAACATGTGCATTCTCCCCAGAAAGAAAGTGCCCAGGAAAGCAGAAGGTCAATGCTCAAAGCATGGATGAGAAGGCAAAACTGAGAGGGAGGATCCAAAAACACAGCAGCGTGCAAAGCCCCATCTCCTGTCCCAGGGATTCTGAGCAAAGGGCCCAGCACACATCTGCTCATCTTCATCCCACAGCATTCCTCTCCTTCAGCGCTTCCCCAGCAAAAACAGGCTCCTTCCTTTTGGAGACTGCTGTCCCCTTGGCCCTGGGGTGGATATGACAGAGCTATTTCACACTCCTAATTCCTAATAGTGGAAACTGGCACAGCATGAGCCCTCGCTCCTGGCTGCACAGTCTCAGTCCCTCAGCAAGGACAGGGTCAGTGCAGCGTGTGGGAGTAGTCACCGGGGGCAGCACATTTTCACACAGACCACAAGGAGTAAATAGAAGAAAAATCAGCTACTGCTAATTACATCCTGATGTTCTCACCTTCAAGCTTTTAAATCACAAGTGACATTTCCAAATCAATCCTATTCTTTTTTGGAGAGTTTAACAAGAAACATTCAGTCTCCAAGAGCACTTGGATTTATTTCTTCAGTAATTTGACAAGAACCCATTAAAATCTACTGGAGGTTGCTTTACCCCCCACAGAGAGAGTTTAGTCCAAGGGCTTTTTCACAGTTGCCTTTTGGTAAAAAATGTAAATGGAAACTCATTGTAACAGGGCAAGCAGTGGTAATGAGCAACTCCAAAATGCTAATCCAAGCATCCTTTCCATTCTGCACCTGATGCTGAGCTGTAGCAGGAAGGGCTGAAGCACCTGTAGCAGTTTCACCCCACACTGCAGGGCAAAGCATCTGATTTGTCTCCTGGAGTCAGTCCTAAGCTGGGAATGCCTTCCTCCTTGGCCTAAAAGGAGAGTAACCTCTGGCTCCCAGGTTTTGTCTTGTCCAGAAGGGAAATGTTCAGTTCCCCAGCAGGTTGAAGGTGCTTCCCATCATGTCCTGCTGCAGCTTTTCCACTGGTGTTTGACTCAATGCTGCACACTTCATTTACAATTCAGCTTTACAGAGCAGGGCTTAACTAAGGTTATTTAGCACCAATTTGGGCCTGCAGCTGAAAAAAGCAACCTTCTCCTGAAAAGGGGCAAACCTTTTCTAAAAGACCTTCTGATTAGCAATATTTACCAGAGAAAATAATTGGGAGAGTCAACACCCTGAGTCTACAAGGAGATCAAAGTGCAGATACAGTCACAAACCATCAGCTGATTGTGAGCTTTCTTTAATTGCTGCCAGTGGATCCCCAGCAATTAATTCCTTATCACGATGCCCCCAGCTTTATGCCTAGCCAAGGAACACACAAAGTGAGCATCAGCCACAGGATAATTATGGGATGAAACAGGCACCACCCTTCCTGCTCTGAGCAGTGGCACCCTTCAGCAGGAACAGCCTGTGTCGAGTCAGCTTCATTAGGTATTGTCTAGAGCCCCAATCCTCATTTGTTTGCATCAATAATACATTCAAAGGGTTTATCTAACTTGCAAATGTGAATTCATTTATTGGTCCCATAAGCAAGAAAGAGCTGTGACCAGAGAAGTGTTTCATGTTACAGGTTGGGCACTAAACTGGAATGACTTGCTGAAATTTCAACAATTACACCCTAACATAAATGTTTAGATTAGTGTAATTTCCCTGTGCACATTGTAATAATGAATTTTACCATAACATTGCCTGCAATTTTAAAGACACATATTCCTTATAAGAGCGGTGCAAACACGTGAGCACGTTTAATTCTGTTTCTACAGAATTAACTTAGAAATAAAGTTAAGCAACAGTCAATAGAGAGCAATTTGCAGAGGCTTGGCAAACTTACCTGTGTTGACCCTCAATTCCTCCTTGGAGTACCAATATTTTTCTACACAGCAAACTTCAATTATAGTTGCCTTTTCTGATCTCACTTTTTACAATGACATGTCCAACTTTGGTATTCCTAGTCAGTAAAAATGGTCCTCCCTGCATTTCTGCCCTGGCTGTACAGTATGAAGCAACACTGAATGCTGTTGTTCCACCTGAGATTACAGGTGGTCCCACATCCTGGATTTTCTTCTTGCTATCTTGCTGAAAACTTGTGCAAGGAGGCAGCAAACCCTCACAAAAATGGAAGAAAACCCAGAGTGAAAAAAACAACTGGGACTGGTAAGATTCAGATTCTGCCATTAACTGGATTACTTCCTATAAAAACTACCTAAAAATAGAGAGAAACCTGTTTGAAATGGCCACCACCCATAGCAAAGGCTGCCTGCCATTGCCACAGCTGTCACCAGCTCCGAGGAGCTTCTGAAAGCTTTTTTGTAGCAATGAGACTTAAATGAAGATGGCAGGGCAATAATCTGCCGTAACACCACGCTCAGAGGTTTCTGCCTGCTCACTGAGACATGGGATGTGCTGCCAGAAGGGTCAGAGTCCTCCAGGCCTTACTGGCAGCACATCGAAGAAAATCAAGACCTGCCATTTGCTTTGAAGAAAACAAACAGAGGAAGTGGGGACTAAGAGAAGATAAATTTCTTTGACAATTCATGCATCACTGTGAAGGCATTCCCTGTGTCAGCAGAGCTTTCTTCATCACCTGACTGGAGAGGCAGGAGGGGGCTCAGACAGTTCAATCTTGTTGGGTTGAAAATAAATGCTCTGAACTGGTGAAAACCAAAACCAGCGGCAGAGCCCACGTTGGTGGGAGCCCATCACCCACATGTGCTGAGCAGAATTTTGATGTGATTCTCACTTAAAGGGAGGACCAGTCCATTTCTTCCTTGAGGCAATTAAAAAGTGATTTGTCTCAGGCCAAGACGCCCAGTCCTGTGCTCCCCACCTGCCAGAGCTGCTGGCTGGAGTGGGTTTGTCCTGGAGTGGGTCTGGGTGACAGTAACAGACACCTGCACACCCCAGGGCCACCTCAGCGAGAGGCACCCATGGCAGCAGCACCCTGAGCCTCTGGAAAATGCTGACTCACACTCTGACCAACTACTTAACTCTTCCAGGCAGAGAAGCATTTGGGACTTTGGAATGAATTCTGATGATATTTCTGAATAATTATGAGAATCAGCTGAAGTGTGGATTTAAAAAGAGGCTCCCCAGATACAAATGAATCTCCGGAAAGATGGAGCAATAGCTCTATCCAGTGACAGAGCAAATTTTGCCTCCTCTATCTCCCCCTCTCCCACCATTTCAAACCCTTTGATTCCCCTCCAGGCTTCCAGCACATCAAACATTAAAGGACTAACGTTATTTTGAGCACACAACAACCCTAAAGTTCAAGATATTCCGCAGATGGATTTTAAAATCTTTTAATCCATTGTGAAGCCAAAATCCTGCCGTAAACACTCTCTGGCATGCTCCAGTTAGCTGCTCATGCAGAGAGAAAAAAAGCCTTTCCAGCTTACTCTGCAGATGACCTTGCAGTCCCCCCATCCCATGTTTCATGAACCTCAGGGGACCAGCGAGGAATCAGATAAAAGGATTTCATTTATTTTTGTTGGCATTGTTTTATGAAGCTTTCATTTTATCGACACCTTAACTTCAAACCATTTTCAAACACCCAGCAAGGCACCAGAGATCAGCAGATATTCAAGGGACATGCTGAAGGTGTCTTGTCTTTGTTCCCATCAACTCTTCCTGTGAAGGGAACTCTATCTTGCACGTGTGCTGAGCTTTAACCTAAATACCAGCGGCCCCATGTTGCTGCTCTCCTGCTGTGCTGCCCACGCCTGTGACACCCTTTGCTGAGGAATGAGCCATGCTGGAGAGCTAATTAAAGATCTGCAATTAAGCCTCACATGGTCTTGAAAGCTATTTCATCACAAGGCTAAACTCTGACCTCATTTCCCCAACAGAAGTCATAGCAAAAATTCTATCAGATGCTTTTGCCCAGCTCTTCTGACAAGTAGAGGGTCTCTCCTAACACGCCGCCTGCTCATGTGTCATCTTTTCCCCGCTTTTCAGGCAGGGAACATGCAAGATGCGTGGCTGGAAATGGAAGGCAGCTGTTTTCCCAGAGGCTAGAGAGATGCTGAGGATGCTGAGTGCGTGGGGGGTGATTACTGGCTACCTGCTTCCCACACCACAATATGCAAACACTTCATTTAAGAGGCTCATCTATCACCAGTCTCCCAAGCTCCCGCTGAACATCCTCTGATCTGTTCTCTTCTGCACGACAGGAACACGGGGATCTCTCTGGAAGGCAGGCAGGAGGTAAATTCATGACCTCTTGGCTCCAGGAAGGGAAATGATTTTGTGTGCTATACCTCTCTCCAGCACACCCTTTGCTGCCGGGATCAGGGATCTTTCTTTGTCCCCCACAGACTGATTTCCAAATTAACAGTAACTGCCAATCACTCAGACCAGTTACATTCTACAAGGAAATACAAACCTTTTTAAAAACATCAGGTTCTTTAAACACCCCATCCCCTTCAAATACGAAACCATAAAGGCAAAGTGCTTCTGGGCACCTGCTGCTGCTGCAGCACATGCCCTGCTCAGCCCCTCAACCCTTCCCTGGGGCTGACACTGGCACAGGTTCCACTGGCACAGTGTCCTCCCCATGTTGGCAGCCCAAACACCCCAGCCCAGAGATCCTTCAGAAAAAACAGAATGCTGAGCTTTGCTCCAAAAACTTCTTAGAACTATATTCAGGTCCAGAAAGCTCCAGCTGAAACTCATACACAGCAAAATGCACTGGGTTTATCCTTGTTCCTAATGGGTATTTAGCCACTTAATAAATACAGTTGCTACTCAATGAAGTTATTGAAGCCTGAGGCATCTGGGAGCTCTTCCTGCAAATCTGGGACAAGGAGAACGAGAGGCCTTGCAAGGGATGTCTGCTGGGAGGTCGGGTCTGCTGCAAACCAGCCAGCCAGGTCCCAGAGAAGGGCTCTCCTTACCTTGCACTTGACCCTCGCCCCCTCCCTGTCACTGTGTCACACATCAGTGCCAAAATAGCATCAGGAGAGTGCTCAGATAATGGTGCATTTACAATTATAATTGCTCATGTCCAGGAGTAATCCAGTTTAAGCCCTTTACCGTCTCAAATATTTAGAGAAATCCTGCCAGCTGCCTGGAGGGGAGAAAGTTAGGAGCCCTGGGAGAGCACAACAGATTTTCATCTTTCCAGCCCTGACAGCCTTTCACACATAAATATCCTCTCAGCCCTGCTTCCCCCCTCTTCATGACAGAGCCACTGTCCTGCCTGCTGACTGGGAGTCCCAAATCTCACTGCCTCCCAAATCTGGCCCCCACCCCACTGAGCCCCGAACCACCAGAGCAGCCCTGCCCTGGCAGCATCCTCCAGAGAGACATTTCCATTTGGCTGGGATATGGATTTTTGTTTTTTTTAGGCAGCATGTGCACATCGCCTGGATTCCCTGATGCCAGGACTGGCAGGATCACCAGCCTCAAACCCACCCCCACCTCCACCAGCATCCCAGACGTGCAATTCCAGCAGTTTTCCTTCTTTCACAAAGGCCCCTCGTGCCATGCAGGATCTTTGGGCAGAGACCCTGCAGGCTCCAAGAGGTGCAGAGCCCATCCTGCAAATTTCTCTCTTTTCCCGTTTTTTCTAGCTTTTAAGGCCAGGGAATGGCAGTGCTCAGACTGATCCTCTTGCCCAGCACAGTGACACAGATGTGTATTATTCCAGTCCTCAGCAGGCACCCCAGATGAGCAGGACACACATCTCCCCAAACACAGCACATTCCAGAGGGACGGTCCCAGAACAGCTCTCACTCTCTTGGTAACACCATTCACACAGCAAACACATGTGCAAGTTTTCATTTTGCTGACTTGGGCCCTGTGAGGTCTGTCTCTTGTTGAGCTTTTATCTGCTGCAACTGCCTCAATGCAAGTGCAGTTAATAGGCTGTGACCAAATCACTGTGGCTGCCTCTCTCAGCTGCTTTGTCCTCCCACCAGAATCTCTCCTCTAAATTTCTGTCATTTCCCACCTTTAAAGCAAAAGGACCACGGCTGGCTGCACACTAGCACTGCTCATCACAGAACTGAACAGTGTCCCCATGTCCCCAGATCTGGACATTCATTACCCTGCAAGCCTTCTTCCCTCACCTTCTTTTCATGCAAAAGCTTGCTTTTCAACTCAAACATGTTCTGACAGCTCTACCCATCTCTAATCACCATGTTGGGATTAATTTCTGTGACCAATGTTCATCAATATTTATTACCCTGCAAAACTTCACCAATCAAAGTGGTGATGAAACTTGCAGGTAATGATTTTATAATTCCCTTCAGGTGATTGATAAAATATTGAATACTACTCCGAAGCAACCTCAAAGGGATGCTGTAGGACTGCCATGACAAAGTGATAAGCTTCCCATTAGCAAGGAAGTGGAAAGACCCACCAGTGGCTCCTGGAAGCCACAGCCAGTAGTCCTCGCTCTTGGGGTTGATGTTTACACCATGGGATTATGTTTATGCCAAAGAAGACCATAGCTCCAAGTCAAATGGTCAATCCTCTCTCAGCTTGAGGTTCCCAGCAGGACAGGCCTGTGTGTGAGGCAGGAATGTCACACCTGGACACTGACAGTGACACACTGCATTGCCTCAGTGAGTGACAGCACAGTCTCTGCAAGGAGCAACAGATGCTCTTGCAGACAGCAGCTCCTGAGGGGTGGCACAGCAGACCAGGGACATTCTCCACCTTTGAATCCATGCAGTGGATGCTCAGTGGGACCTGAGGCTCTTTCCAAGGACTGCTTCATGTTCCTGAAGTGTGCTCACCCCAGGCTCCATGCAAGACCTGGACAGGAGAGCTCTGCAGGCCGTGAGGCCTTTTTTAGCACTGCAGCTGGACACAAGCAGAATATTGAAAAATACATCTCCACATGCATCACTGAAATGACATCCAGCATTTCTCCACTTGGCATCACAACTCCCAGCCATCAGAGCACCAGCACCACCCTGGTATGGGGGATTAGATTAAAAAATTATCATACTGCCTTCCTACGCTTTCTCCATTTGCCATCTAATGCTATTCTGGAGCCCAACAGGATGGAAAACCTTTGCATCTGATGAATGCAGACAGGCTGATATTAAGAACTGTGGCAGTTTTGTCAGCAAGAAACCATCAGGCCATCAAGGCAATATTAAAGAGAGAACACTTGGAGCTCTCCTGAGCTTTTGTTGTGAATACAGCCATGGCAGAGTGAATTGCCCCGTCAATATTGCACTGCCAAAAAGAACCATTCATCATTACTGCTTCAGACTGGTAGTGTGGAGAGCACTGCTGAGAACACAGGTCTTGTCCAACTTGTAAATCTCAGACTCAATCACAGAATAGTTGGGAGTTGGAAGTGTCCTCTGGACATGACCTGGAGCAGGTGACACAGGAATGAATCCAGGTGGGTTTGGAATGTCTCCAGTGAGAGACTCCACACCCTCCCTGGGAAGATGTTCCAGTGCTCTGCCACCCTCCATGGAAAGAAGTCCTTCCACACATTGAGGTGGAACTTCTTGCAGTTTAGTTTATGGCCATTACTTCTTGATCTGTCACACGGCACCACTGAAAGCAGTCTGGCACCATTCTTTGACATCCACCTTTGAGACATTTCTATTCATTAATGCGATATTCTCTCAGTCTCTTTTCTCTTCTCTAGACTAAACAGGTCCAGCTTCCCAAGTCTCACATCATGAGAGAGATGCTCCAGACCCCTCATCACCTCTGTGCCTGTCTGCCACCAGCCATGGTGATATGAGCTATCAGCACCAGGGAAGCTCTCTTGCATCTTTTCTCATTTCCTGATTTATTTAAGAAGTTTTCTTCACAATGGAGTTGCACGTTTTTGTCACACAAGTGGCAGCAGGGCATCCCAAACCAAGTGAAAACGGCTTGGGGAAAGGATGTGCAGGCTGGCTTCAGCACATCACCTGTGTACCACAGAGAGGCCCCATCCCTCCTGCACCACCTGCTTCTCCCCTCGCCATGGCAGTTGTTTGCACCAGGAAAACAACATTTGAGGTGCTGGCTCTGTGTGTGATGTAAGGAAAGTGGGGAGAACATTGATCAGCAAAACCCAACACAGCCAGAAACGTGGTGGGTTTGTCAGATGGGTCTGGTGAGCTGAACTCACGCCTCTCTCTCGGCAGACATTTATCTAAGTCAAAGATAACAGGTTGCCGTGCAATGGGAAAAGGAGAACTGGTCTGTGTCCCACTCCTCCCTGGTGTGTTGTCAGGTGTGCACTGGCACTGCTGGGGGAGAAGGGGGAGCAGGGAAGGTGCTCCATGGCAATGGGCTCCAAAGGAACCAGAAGGTATGGCGCAGAGAGAGAGCCACTCCTCATCCTGGGGCACCTTCTGCTTCCTAGCAGGATGATGGAGAGCGTGCATGCCTAGAGCTGGCTGAGATGTTGCTGCAATAAGGAGATCCTGTGACTGTCCTTACAGCCCTGATTGCAGAAAAATGTCCTACATACAAGTGGAAAGGATTTGCCACCAGCAGCCTCCTCTTCACAGTCCCCATCCGAAAGCGCCTGATGTATTACCCTCTTCCTTGCTTAACATTCCTACGGTTTCCTCCAGGCCTGCCACTGTTATTCTGAATTATTTTTACACTCCTCTTCTGCAGCACCAGTTTAATGAGAAAGCAACTTCAATTAATGTGTTCCCCAGAGGGAAAGGGTCAACCCACGTACGTGAGGAATTTCTGATCCGGTTACGCAGGAAGGGAGGGATCTCCTCTGACAACTTCTAACAGCACAGAAAAATTAATTCCTCTTTCTCAAGTTTATAATGAGAAAGCCACAATATCAAATTGTTAATAATTTCACAGGCACAAATTAGTGTTGCTGAGTGAAATCTCACCCCTGTAACTTCGCTTTTAATGAAAGGCCACAGATGTTGGACTGTATTTGCATTACAACTTGAGAAATGTTTCATAGTTTAGACCTCATCTATGTGCTTCTATTAGCTCCATATCTGAGCTAATCTGCATAAATTTTCCCTTGTAGCCATTTTCAGTTGCCAGGACAGTTCCAGTGCCAAAATCCAAACAAGTCTGATTGACCACAACTTCACACAAGCTCTTGTGTCCTGCTGCTGCTTTAGAGCCCAGCATAGGTTCCCCAGCTCCACTACAACAGCCATGGATCCACTCAGCTTCCAACTGACATGAACTTTTCAGTTAAATTATTTGTTTGGTCTGTCCTTAAATGCAACCAAAGGATTCCATTATTCCAAGTAAAATGAGTTTTCCTTTCCGACTTACATACTGAACTGATAAAAGTTAAACCCATTCTGCTGAAAACCATGGGCTCAGCTTCTCTTTTATTCACCTTGTGTAAACATGAGGCAACACTGATATTATTGCAGGCATCATTTGCATAGGAAGAAATTTTCCTTTTGATTAAAGACAAAAAAGCCTTTCTGTATTTTTTGGTCTGCTTGTGGTGGAGACAACTGTGGCAGCTTCATCACAGCGCAGTTATCCAAAGGTCTGTGCAGTTATCCCAAGATCTGAGCCATCACACCATGGGAGTTTGCAGCAAGTTTGGGGAATGCATGAGTCCACCCCGTACTCTGCATCCCCAGATGCACAAAAACCACTAAAACTACACCCAAATTGCCTGTTCTTACTGAACGCCTCAGCATGCAAAGACAACGTCCTCAGGTGTGAAAGGAGCTCTGCTTTGGGAGGTGAGTGACAGAAAAGGTTGAGTCTCCATGCCCAGGATTCTGCAGGAGGAGCAAGGAGCAGAGGACAGCCCTCCCTGCCCCTGCAGGACTGAGGTTCTGGTGCATGCCCGGCTGCTCAGGGAATCCTCAGCTCCACGCAGGCCCCAGGGCATGTCCACTGGCTCAGGCTTGGATTCCACCACCATTCTGGGAACTGCTCACTCCAGCTGTTTTGCTGAGCCTCTCTACAATAATCACATCTTCCTCCTGCTACTCAGATGATTAATGGCCGGACTTGATAAAAAACCTGGTGCTGTGCCCCGTTTTCCCAAACCTTCCTGACAAGAAACCTTATTCTGCTGTTTTGAGAGGAGACCTCACCTTGCTGCCCATGCCATTAATTGAATAACTATCAGTTCCAATTTATTCCACTTGGCTATAAATTAGATTTCAGCTGGCTACTTCCAAGCTTGCTTCAACACCAACTTATAAAGCTGAGTCCCTTGGCTGATGCCACTTGTCAACCTGCATCTGTTCTTGGGGTATTAAAAGACAACAAAGCCAGAAACCCGCCAGTCTCTGATGAACAGAACCCAAAACGTTTGGCTTTGCTTTTTTTGAATTTATCATTACTTTAATGGAGCCAACTAAGCTTAGTATTTCAGAGGCTCAGGCAGGCATCCATTGAGAGCAGAGACACAACAGGAAGTTAAGAACTGATCTGAGGAAACACCAGTGCTCCCTCAGAGCCAGGCAGCGCTGCGGGAGCATCCTCAGCTCCACAGCAGCATCTCCGGTGCCAGTTTCAGCTGTTGTTCTGTGACTGCAGCCTGATTTAATTCCTATTGGGGTATAAAAATTAATAACAGTAAAATGTCATGATCATCTCACACTAATTATGCATCTAATGAATAATTAGCTGCGGACACATTTGACATTTTTGGTCATTAATCTGAGCAAGTGTTTTAAGCCTTGAACAAAACTCTGCAAATGTAAAGTTGGTGCTGAGCAGCTCAGACCTGCAGCATCGATGCTCCCTGTGCCAGACAGAGACCACCCACTGGTTCCTGTGCCCTTTCCTGGAAACAGGGGAGCTCCTTGGGGAGCACCCAGCAGCTCCTGTCCCCCTCCCTGCTAACAAGGGAGCTCCTCAGATTTCACAGAGCAGCAGAGCAGATCCGTGTCTGCCACTACAATATCAGTTGGTGGAAAAACTAGGATTTAGGAAGGAAATTTCTGCATGCCACCCCTCTCTCTTTGCACCAAACCTGGCTATTTATACATGTAGCTGTGAGAAATACCTTTTCCTGAACATGCCATGAATTTTGTATAAACCATCAAGACTTAAAATTTCTGTTGTAAGCTGTCATTTTTTAATGATAAAATCATGATACAAATGGTGGAAGAAGGCATAACTTTGCATCTAATATATCCATGCACATGTATATACACATCTTTCTCTCCCTGGCTCAGGCTTTTAACTGTCTCTCCTTTCTCTCCATCCATTTTGCCTACAAGGTCTTGGGAAGGAAGGAAAACAAGAAGCAAATAAATCTCTTCGCAGAGATGAAACCTGTTCAAAGGTGCAACACACATCCACAGCTAATGAACAAAACACGTCTCATATTTAGGATGAGGGGACATATAAAAAGGTCACAAAAGGCCAGGATTAGCACCAGATTGAGCACTAAAACCAAAACAGAAAGCAACAGATGTTTCCCTCCTAATTTACTCCATTAGGATCTTCTCCAGCTAGCATGCACTGCTGCTTGCTAATGAAGCATTTCCATCTCCTTGCTGCACAGCTCGTAAATAAGAATCCCTGAGGTTGGAGGCAGCAACTCAACTGCCCCTCCCGGGCAGGCTTTCTCTCTTTTCATAAATCCTATTTTTTGTCAAAGAGAAGATAAAAATCTGTTCCCAAATTCTCAAGTAATTCTGACACAACTTCTTTGCCTCCTCTTGCTGCACTGCATTTCTTGAACAGGGATGCTCTAACCCCACGGTGAACCCCTGTTTCCTTGTGCTCATCAAAGCAATTCTCCCCATTATGAACAGCTGTGGATGCACCAGGTGTATTGATTTTTAAACTGCAGGAGCAAGGCACAACAGACCTAAAAATAACAAAGTATTTCACCTCCTGTGTTGCCACTCTTGGTATTTTACACTAAACTGAAGAAACACCCTGAAGCTGTTCCCTGTGGCAGACCCCTCACTGCTCCATCTCCACCTGGAAACAGCCCCCAACTCCAGCCTGTGGTAAATAAATCACCTGCAGAACCAACCTCAGCACTGAAACTGCTTCTTTTTGCTGCACCAGCCACCACGGGCACGTCTGAGGGCTGCAATTGTCCAGTGAGCGGAAAACTGGGGAATTGCTGCCTTGGAGAGGCTGTTTTGCAGCTCTCCAGCCTGTGAAATATGACCTGAGGCTGAAATAGTACCTCGGGGGCAGAAGTCCCCTGAGGCACAAGGCGCTGCCTGCTGTTGAGACACTTTAAGACAGACACTTGCTAAGCCAGACACACAGAATCACAGAATGTTAAGTGCTTGGGAGGGTCCAAGCACTTTAAAGACCATCCAGTCCCAACCCCACTTTGCTATGGGCAGGGTCAGCTTGTTCCAATCCCTGTCCAACCTGGATTTGAACACCACCACCCCCCCCAGTGAAGAATTTCCTCCATTAACCTAAATTTCTCTTCTTTCAATTTGTACCCATACACACAATCCCTACCCATTGCACTACAGCTTAATTATAATGCTCCTGCAAAGAATTTCAATTTATCCTGCCATGGGAACAAGCTCTGTAATGAAAAGGCTTTATTAAAATAGAATGTAAAACATGATATTAATTAACGAGGCTGTGCAGGTGTGTTCATGAACGGGGCTGAGCTCGGTTCACACTGAAGGGAGGTGGAGTAGGGGTCAGCTGTGGCACAACACTCCTGTGGCCATAATGCCACACGCCCTGTCGTGACATCTTACACAGCCTGCACAATGCTGCTGCTCAGGTTTGAATTCAGATGGGAAATCCCATGGAGCACCTGCGGAGAAGATGATAAAAATGTGCTCCTGGCAGGAATTCAGTGAGACTTTTAAAGCAGAACCAGCCTGTGCTGTGCTCTCCACCACAGCACCTGAGAGATCTGACCAGGCAGAATTTCGAGGTGAAAATTAACACGGACCAACAGCACTTAAGGTCAGAATGCCTTATCACACAGAAAAACACGAGCTTAAAGACAGGCCTGTCTGACACTGACATAAAACTCCTGCAGATGGAAAGCCAACGAGAGCCAAAATGTCACGGAAGACGCATCGAGCTGCAGCGAGGTTCTCAACGACTTGCAGATTGTGTGGGGTTTATTTTTTTTTGGTTTTTGACATTTGGCTCGAATCTGTGTCCTTCATTATGTGAGTGTTTGCAAACCTGAAGCAGCTCTGTGCTGGTGGCTGCTGGAGCTGCAGTAGAGAGAAACCCTCACAGTTGTGTGACTGCACACAGTGCTGGGCCACGAACAGCCCCAGTTTGTCTCCTCTGACAGGAGCTCCGGGCACTGTGGGATGATATTCTTCACTCCCTTCAGCCAGCTCATTTGTGGAAATGCAGCAAATTACACTGCAGCAGGTGTGAGCATTATGCAGGGCTATTAAAAGGAGGCTGTTGGTATCTTACTCACACGTCAACATCAGAAAACCCGCCGGTGACATACACTCACCACAGGTACAGCCTGGGTGCAGTTCTGTTCCCAGCATCTCTTTTGGTAGAACAGAGATATTTATGGCCAAGTTTTACTGTGTGGGCTAGATATACCTCCAGCTAATCACTCCAGGTATGCAAAAAAACCATCAGCAGATCCATTAGTCAGCCCTGAGAAAAGCTGTGTCCTGTCTCACAGCTCTGGTTCAAGGAAACCTGACCCTGCCCCAACAGATCAGAACCCCCTGGGACCCAGCACCCCTCTGGCAACTCACCCACACCCCTGCCAAAGGGAGCATTTCCTCACTTCCAAGCAATTCACTTTCAAATAAAAACTTAGCACAATCTTACACTCAGTTTTAATACGATTATACAGAGCTCTATGCATAAATGCATATAGGATGTGTGGGTTTTTTCTGCTTGCAGGAACTGCATGCGAGCACCTCCTCTGCATGGCAGAGCTGCAGCTGTTATACATACACACAGCCAATTTTTATGGCTCAGCTCTAAACCTCTAAAAAATAAGGTTTATAATAGAAACCCTGACACCGTCTAAAATATGGCAGCACTACTGGGTGCTGCTGGAATATGGCCCTAATTTATAAACCAGGGAGAAATCCTGTTCCCTTTCGAAACTTAGAGACAGTAATCTAGAAAAAGGGTAAACCACGGGGAAAAATGGTAGTGTTGTCCATGAGCTATAGTGTCTAGTTCATCCAACAATTCAAAAATAAAATAGGATGCCACAATATTTAGGCCATGCACTGAATCCTGGATTGTCACAAAATAAAAACATGGTGTATCTTAGGAGGGGGGTATATTTCATAGAGCCATATGCCATTTTCCATGCTTCTGGGTAGTATTTTTCCAGTGAAAATCTGATATGAGAACACTATAACTAAAGAAAAAATATTTACGAGAGAAGTAGAACCCAAACCCTCCAGTTTTGCTTGATACAATAAATGTTTTTGCAAGAGGGCTTCAGCGTACTCCCTTCTAAATTGAAAGAAGCGGTGAAACAGCAGATTGCTCACTCACAGGAGACACAAGTTTATCACTGAACCTTAGGAAAGAGCTCTCGGTTGCCTTGAGGCTCCAGCTTTGCATTAAAATGCATTGAGGAGGCGGTGATTCAGGGGGCAGTGTACCAGAAACCTGTTTGAGACATCTCTGGTGCCCCTGAAACACTGAGCAAAGCATTCAGCCCTGGGATTTCTGTTTGAAGAGTGGCTCTGTGCCTCCTCGGGCACCACAGCCCTGGGACACCGCTCCACGTGGGAGGAGGCAGTGGGACCCGTCTCAGGAAGTGCTGCTCGCTTGCAATTTTGGGAAGGAAACAGGAACGTTCTGGAACAAGGTTCAGAAATTAGCAGGCCAGTGAGGATTTCACTCATCACTATCACTTGCTCCAAAGCCTGGAAAGAATTCTGTCTCTTCTCCCTCACACACCAGCCCAGATACTGGGATCACAGCCCAAAGGGACATTATTCCCCCCAAAAAGCAATGCTTTGGAGGATCACAGATCTACTCTGCAATTTCCATTGTGGCCATTCTGGATTCCTTTCCTACTTCCCCTAAACCATCTCCTTTTGCAAGCTGAGCATCAAAGGAGAATAAATCCAGATTTATCACACTTTTCCCGCTAAAACTATTTCCCAGCAGACTTGTTACAAGCCAAGCACAGCAGGTTCTTCTCGGCCACATCCCTGTCCACCAGCCTGGCAACATTTTACCTACCTCAGGCTCAGCCGCCCTGCTCAACTGAGTCCTGGGCCCTCTGCCTTCCTCATGAACAAAAAGCAGGATTTGCTTATGGAAAAAGCCAATTTTCCATAAGCAGCAGCCCTAAGTAGCACTCCACACAGCTGTGCTTCCCCCCAAACTTTCCCCACAGGCGCTGCAGGAATGCCCAGAATGAGGGCAGGAGAGGGGCTGAACTCCTCATGAGCTGTTAGCAGGCTAACGAGGGCATCTGCAGGAGGAATAGGCACTAAAACTGAAACTAGATACAAAATAAATATCCCAGAGCTGGATTTCTTAAAAAAGATTCTGCTGAGCTATAGTTCCACATCAAATTTTTATTGAATACATTTTCTTCTGAGAATTTGTGCACTAAAACCAGTCAGAATCATATGAGAGGAGTATAAATTTCACGTACAGTTTTCACTGCAAACATCCTTCAGGAGAAAAAGCAAAAGCACTTTTTAATCAAGCCCACTCCACATCCTCTCCCTCCTCCCATGGAACCCAAGTGTGAGGGAAGGAATTGGAGCCCACACAGCCCCAATTCCTGCAGCACTGGGGCAGGGAGAGCTCAGGGCAGGGATACTCTGCCTGAAGGTTATGGGGAGGGGGACAAATTATCTCCCCTTTGCCATGCCTGAAGGCAATGCCTAGGTCTGCTTCACATGGAGTAAAGCTGTGAAGAAGGTGACATTTTAAAGCAATTTATATTCTTAGCTGACAATGTGAATTCACACAATTTCAGCAAACTGTTGTTAAAACCCAAACGTGACACCGCCTCTTCTCCCAAATTCAGATCTGCCCTTCCAAAACTTACTTGGCCACATTATTTTCTGAATCTGCAGTGGATTTTCTATTTGATTCTACAAAACCCAAATATGAGGGGCTAGTTCCCTGAAAGGACGATGTTTCTCACTGTACAAGTGATTTTGGGTCACTTTGAGCTTGAAAAGGCTCTAGGATCTGAAATGCTATTACAAACAGAAAAGCTATTTTCGTCAACTTATTTTAGCAGCATCCCAGCACCCAACACTTTTAACTTCTTCTCTTCCCAACAGCTACAAGGTGAACTCAGAAAAAACTTCTTCTCCCAGAGGTTTCCAGATTTGTCACCGTAACATAAACTTTAAACAAATCTAAAATCGAGCACCTTTCAGCACCTGAGCGGATCTTGGTGGCTGTGTAGCCCAGCTGCTCACATGGCAGTTTCTCCTTGGATATTGAGCTACTTGGACCCCTGAGAAGAAAATTGCACTGAGGAAAAGGTCAATAAATGGCAGAGAGGAGATGAGATCCCATAATAGTTATAATTACTGTTTATCAGAGTGCTGCACTGCACAGGTAGCAGGTTACAGGATGTATTTGCTGTATTTTTTCATTAGAAGAGGACACAGCTACAGGACTCAGAGTCCATCCCATGACTCGTGTGTCTGCTGTGTCACAGGATGCACCACACAGCCAGCAGTGACCTTGAGAGATGTTGCATTCATTTGTCTTTCTGCATATTTTTTGTGATGGATTTATCATTCAATAAACCCTAAAGAAAACAGCATTTGATGCTGGAGCTCGTTGTGCCAGTGCCAAGAGCTGCAGGAGGAGCTGGGGCTGGATCTGCATCTCGCCCAGACTGCTCATGGCTGAATTGATGTCGTGGCTCCATTCTCCACTGCAGGCCAAGGAGGGCATGAATCTTCTATGAGGATTCCTTTTTCCTATAAAGTTTTACACTAAAAAAAGCAAATTTCCAGCTGGACAGCTCCAGGAAGTGCAAAAGCATGAGATGAGCAAAATTTGACTGGTATGCTTCAGAAAGTCATTACGTATCTGTGTGGGGACACTATAAAACCAAACAGAGACCGTGTCCATGCTGGCCAACAGGGGCTGAAAGACTCTGAGATGCTTGGTTGAACCAACCTGACGAGGTCCTTGCACCCCAGAACACTCAGACACCAGTGCTGTGTCTTGAAAACAGCAAAATCCCTACAGAAAGGGACTCAAGTCCAAGTTATAGAGAGGAATAAACATCAGTGTTCTGCATTCAGAAATAAAGACTACAGAGTTGTTATGGAGCTGTTGAGCTTTTGAAGAGTGCCACAAACAAAGATAATGGAAGAATGGTGAAAATCCCAGCAGTCTCCTCTCTCCCCTCTCCAGCAGAAAGTGCCTGTGATGGCTCAGCTGAATGGTGGCTGTGGTGAGAGCTCAGCAGAAGGACAGTGCTTCTCAGGCTGCTGCTCTGGCTCGGGCAGCACCAGGCACCAGGACTGGGAGCAGCCGCTCCCCTGTGCCACAACATGGAGACACATTGAATCCAACATGAATCCAACAGACTTATTTTGTCCTGGTGACATTATTGGGAAATCTACTTTCCTGCGAAGAGATTTTACAGTGACTAAAACTGATAGAAACTTCAACCCCTATTTCACTCTGTCATGCCTTCTTTGCTGCCCATGGCCAATAAAAGCAGTGTGAGCCAGCAGACAGTCGTACACGCCCCACGGCACCACGAGGAACAGAGGCAAAGCTGACGTTTAATGGCAAAAAATGTACGGTGATAAAAATTGTGCACTTTTTCCTTGACACAGAAAATGATCCCCTTAGGAAGCCTGCCTGTTCAGAAGCAAAAGCCATTTAGGTTGGTCATCTCCTCTGGCTTTTGCCCCTTCATTAATGTGCTAAAGAAGATCATTGCATGATCTCACAGAGGATTAAGGCTGTGGTCCCTACGCACCATTTCCACAGCCTCAGAGGTGAGCACAGCATTTTATAGTGCAGACCACAAACTTGGGGCTCTTTTTAACATTCATGAGTCTAACAACCACTTTCCCATCCACTGTTCTGACCCAAAACATCACCACGGGTGTGGAGAGAGGGATGCAGTGATGCATCCCAGGTGGGATCGGGTGGCAGGAGGCAGGTGGCAGCTGCGGGAGGTGACAGGGATGGAGAGTCTTCACTTCACACCACTGAGGCAGTGCGAGACACAAGAGGCATCACAGCTTCATTAACCCAGGGCAGCGCAGACGTCAGTGACAGCTGAGGCAGCCAGCTGACAGAAAGGGAGTAGAGACTCCTTCAGAAATGAAAGATTATTTGGAGAATAAAAGCAGCTGGGGTAATAAGCGAGACACTTACAAAGGCAGAGGATAGAAGGAAGAGCATTCAAACCTGCAGGCACCTGGGAAGTGATTTATCCAAAATACTTACTAAAGTGTTCCTTAACAGATAAAATACAAGGGTAACTCACTGCAGGCCAAAACACTGTGTACTAAAGGAAAAAATATCCTGCATTAGAAAGAGACTTCAGCATTGGCAGCATCTGCTCCAAGTCCTCTGCTGCCCACGCCAGAACAAACTCCAGATCTCTAAACTCAAATTGTAATTTGCTTCACTACAGAATTCCCAGCTCAAGCCCCAATTATAACTCTCCAGTGAGGGTTAAAGTCCAGCCAACAGTATAATACTTTCACCAACACCTGCAGACCTAATAATTGACCAGGGAGGATGTGGATGAGCTCAGCAGAATCACTGCATTGCCCCTGCAAGGCTCAGTGTCCTACACCGGGAAACAGCTTCGCTACTGCAAGGTGCATAATTTAATAAACCATTAACTCAAACCTGAGGTGAAGTAAATTCAGCATATTATATATTTCAAAATAGCATTAGAATTCAATTTAAGTGTCACCAAAAGCCTAATCCTCGGTATACAGAGCATATTAATAAGTGTCTTGGAGCCCGTGGTTTGATTTCGTTTCCAGCTGAGCGGTGGCTGCGATCCCTGCCGCGAGGATGTCTCGGTGACAGCACCACTGGCCTGAACCGGAGCACAATCACAGCGATGACAGTCCTGCTCTGTGCGGTCTTCCCAGGAGAACACAGGGCTGGGCGCTGAAGCAAAAGTAATCCTGCTTCCAGCCGTGTCACTTCTTGGTGTCCCCGCTGAGACGCTGATGTTCCCCACTGGCAGCTTCTCACGGGGTCCCCAGGTGCCCCCGACCCACCCCTGCTGTCGGGTCCCTTTGCAGCCACAGGGGCAAATCCCATTTTAGGTAAGGCAGGGGCTCCTGTTCATGCTGAGCTCTGGATGAGGCACAAGAAGCCACTCTCTGGCCACGGTGCATGAGAGGGCTGCAGCCCCCGAGGAAGGACAGAGCCAGTGCTTTCCCTCCCCTGGGTCAAGCATCCAGGGCAAATAGGGCATCACTTCCACCAAGAGCTGGAAGCACAAAACCTGCTCTCCCTTCTTGTGGGAGTTGGACATTGCTTTGGCCTTCCCTCCGTCACCCCCGCCAGAACTTCTCTCAATCAGCAACCCAGGCACATCCCCCAGCAGTTTGGGAAATGCATCTCTTCTATAAATGACAACAGATTATTTAAGCAACAACTAAAGCACTCTGACTGCTTTTTAGTTTGCTCGCATTAACGTCAGTCTCCTCATATATCTAGGGAACAAATCCGGGATTTTCTTTAAAATGGTGGAGAGCGGTACAAAAATAGAAGCCTGCTTGTCTAAAATAAAGTTATGTGTTTGAAAGGGTTGGAAATTGTTTTTTAATCACAGGCGTCTTTCTTCTGGAATATAGTCTGCCGTCTATTTCTCAGGAAAATGCAGCAAGTGTGTTAATAAATAATTTATAAAAACATTACAAAAGATAAAGCACTCCTGCTAAAACGTTTCCAGCCTTTGACACACCAGTTCATTTGTAATCCTCTTTGCCTCCCCTTCACTGGAACATCAGCAGAGGGTTCGTGCTGCTGCTCTCGCAGCCCCACTTCACCCACCCTGTCTCTGGTTCATAGGGATCCAGGCAGACACAGGCACAGTCCAATGTTACCTACTGTAGATTTCTGTCATGGAAAATGTTTTTCATGGAAGCAACATCCTGATTTATTTTCACCACCTCGCGTGTGAGGATGGCTGCAAATGCAGGCGGCTGTCCCAACAAACAGGGCCCCAGGGCTTGTCCTTCCTCCAGCAGCACACAAGCTGTGCTCTCTGTGACTCCTCAGGGTGACTGGGGGCATGATCCACAGGACCCTTTGTTTCCCTGAAATTCACTGAAATTCTCTGAAATTCACTTTCAGGAGTCAGTATGTCAGGCATGCGACCAAAAAAAGAAAAATCAAAATAATGAAACTGGACAATTATTACAAAACAGTTCACAGAATCCTTGGAATTTCAGTTGGACTGAGCAATAGTTTTTACACAGCTCCACCAATTCCATGAGTATTTCAGATCTTTAATGAACCCTGAAAAACATGATGGCAAGTCTTGAGACATGGCTGCTCCAGCGACTGCACAGCAGCAGAGACACAGCAATGAGCACGGTGCCTTCAGAAGAGCTGGTGAGAAGATGAAAGGAGGGAAAGAAGAGAGCATCCTTCAGAGAGATCAACTCAAAGGCATGTTAAGAAAGCATGAAAAGGGTATCCACAACTTCCTCATCCTCTGAAAATGCTTGTGCATCGTGAAGCCAAGTGATAACACAAGAGGACTGACAGCTGCATCCTGCCAATGTCTGGTACCAAAAGCACCTTTGCTGCTGCAGCTCAGAGCTAAATCAGCACAGAAGACAATTCCACTCTCCTGGAACTGCTGTTCGGTCTCCCCACACACAGTCTCCTCTCCAGCACAGCTGGAGGCACTGGGAACAGGAACCACAGGTGTGAACACCCAGCTGTACCCCGAGCACGCTTGGGACGTGCAGCCACACCAGCGGTGGTTCAGCACCACAGACCATGCTCTGCTCGACTTCTACACCACTTAATTTCACCACACGGGCTAAAACACACTTTGGGAAAACGTGCCAGCATAGCAGCAACAGTTTCTAATCCCCTTAGCAAAAATGCACAGGCTGGTTGTGCCGGGGCCTCACCCACAGCCCACCCCCCAACAGCCAGGACCCAGCTGAGTGCCCATGTGCAGCACAGCATCCTCTGTGCTTTATTGCCCAGCCACTTTTATTTCACCCAAATGAAAAATAAAAACCCATTACTAAGCAAAAGTCTTGAGAAATTTTATGAGATTGTAATGCTTCCAATTGATGTTGAAAAAGCCCCAAATCTCAAGCTGTCTGTTGCTGCTCCAGCCAGGGACGCGGGAGATGCTGCTGACGCAGCGAGCAGAGAGGGAAATGCTGCTCTGACGGGGTGCTAGCAAAGAGAAATGGGAAGGGCTTCCTCTTGTTTAGGGAATTATGGAAAACCAAGGCAAAAAAATACAGAGCAAACAGTAAATTTATGCAGGATGGTGACAGATGTCATGTAAAACGGTTTTAGATGATTTTTAGGTCTCGATACTTTCTGCCCACAGCTTTCAGACAAGATGTATTTTAAGAAGGGAACACACTCAGGGGGCATCAAGCATCAGTGCAGACATTCATAGTAGCAAACTGCTGAATATTCAAGTGTATCAGAAGGAAGAATTCAGGAAAAAACAGAGTAAAGAGAGAACATTGCAAAAACCTTTGACATTCAATCAGTGCTTACACGCACTCTGCAAGGCACAGCTGGTGCACACAGAACTGCAGGAACAGTAATTAAAGACCACTACCCAAATACTGCCCACCACCAGTGCCCCCTCAGCACCTCCCACAGCTCCTTCTGTGACAGACATCCTGCCTGAATATCACACCTGCCACGACTGCAGATGTCCTTGACCTTCCCCTGCCATTTCCTACCCTACAGAAAAGTATTCTACGACTGCCATGGCTGCTGGGAGCATCCTGTGAGTGTCTGAGCAATAAAGATGAAATGCAGTTTTCCCCCAGGCTCCCAGAGAACTGGATGATCACATTTCAGCAATTACTGCAAACACTGGATTTACAGCAGGGCTCTGTGGAGCTCTGGTGTGTCCCTGTGCCTGCCTAGCTCAGCCTGCATCCCACTCTGCTTCCCTGGCTCACCTGCCAGAACAGTGCCACTGACACTCTTCTGCACCAGCTCTGAATTATTCATTGAGCAGTTAACGCCTGTGCAATGTGAAACAGCTCTCTGCCGACACACCTCTCTCCAAGGCTTGTTAGTTTTAATTTGTTCAACTGGCCAAGAGGTCTAAATTTATAAGTTTTTAGCATGATCCTATAGCACAATTTATGTACTTCTTAATTAAGAAAAGGGCAAAATTTAATAAAATGTATTCCCCCCCATCCCCACAGCCCCTGAACACCAGCACTAAAGGAAACATCAGCACCTGCTACAGGTGGAACACGATGAGCCTCCAAGGAGCTCAGCGTGTCCAGCTGTGCAGCACAGGAGTGGGAGTGAGCAAGGGCCCATCCCAGTCCATGGGTGAAGGCAAAGCCTCCCTGTAACCTGGCAAGCAGCAGCCTGCCCAGAAGCCTGGCAGCCAGATTCATTTTCAGTTCCTGGGGTGCCAATTTCCAACACACAGAAGGGAACGCTGCATTTCCCTTCTCAGCTGTGCCAATGTTTGAAAATCGTCCGTGCCTGAGAATCCACATTTTCCCTCCATTAGTCAGTACGAGTACAAACAGGGGGTTTTCTTCTTCTTTTTCCATTGACAAAAAAGCTGATACTGTGCTGAAGGTCTAACATGGCAGCCTGAGACCTGCTGGTGACAAACCAGCACACTCAGAGCCACAGCTGTGCCAAAGCCTCTGCAGCAGGCTGGGATTTGCCATCACCCACATCTCAAAAAGGGTTTCAGCATCTCTGCTCTGCACTCAGTGAACAGCCAGCTCTGCATCTTCTCAGAAGCAAACAGATAATGCAAAACCATAAAAACTGGAGTTCTACTGAGTGTCTTCCCCAGCAACCTGTGAAGAGGCCACCCATGTCCTCATCCCCATCTTCTTCCCTGCCTGTGTCACTCACAGCATGATCTCATATTTCTAGAGATCAAATAATCAAAAGAAAAAAAATGAGAACCAAATGTAGGAAATCACCATCTTGGGCATGCTTTCCATATTCAGGCCCAAGAGTGAGTGTCCAAGAGAGCATCCATGCAAGAGGCTGCCAGTGCCCAGGCCTGGACCATGTCCAGCAGGAACATGTCAGTGCTGGCTTGGCAATTCCAAGACCTCTTACAAATATTAAAGGTCTTTGGGATAAGGCAGCACTTAAAATCCATTATCAAGAAAGCTTGAAATGTCTCAAAAACATGAGAACCCTTCAGAATAGAGAGGAGGTGGAGGCCCCATGCAGCAGACCCCAGCCACAGCCACAGCACCACAGTCTCTGCTGACAGCCTGAGAACTTCTAGCAGAGACCAGAAAACTGCATCGTGCAGCTCCAGATGATTGATTCTGTTTCTCATCTCTCTGACCAGTCCGCAGGGAGCAGGCACATCATGTCAATCATAAATGACAACACAAAGTTGTTTAAGTAAGAAATCAGACATCACCATATAATTAATGGCTACGGCACTGTGTAAATGCACAGGAAAGGCTCTGAGTCCCAACGGCTGGTTTGAGTCCTGGCCTTTACTGAAAATGTGAGGCAGGAAAGATCAAGAACAACTGTGTGGGGATTTTTAATCGATATCTACCCTGACAATAGGATTTGGAGGAAGATCATCCCATACAACATAGACAGCATCACACTAATAGTATTTACTCCCCATTGACCAGGGACTCAAAGAGAGAGCACTGCATGTGCCAGGAAGGTGCTGAAAGTCTCCTCAAAAAATGGAAAATCACCCATGTGCCTCCGCAAACTAAAGCCAGGCATTGCTGGAGGTTAATGTCACACATTGCCCTGGCTATACCTATTTTGGAATATCAAACTCATTTACCAGGGCTGTTGAATTCAGTGAAAGCTTTTGAAGGAGATGCACAAAACACCTTCTGTCTCTCCAGTGCCACTGCACCTGAATTCACCATGGAGCTGAACACAAACACTGTGCACAGAAAAGCATCATCTATTCTTGGCCAGCTCCTTCCTGCCTGCTGCATAACCTTGAGCTCCTGACTGAAGGATGCCCGTTGATGCCTGGGAGATGCTGCCATGAATCACAGACCCCTCTTCCTCCCACAGCCAAGGCACAGCGTGTCCTTGTTGAGGAATACCAGTCTACCACAGCCACGGCGAGACGTCCTGCAGCACATTTTATAAATAGGCTTCTAAGAAATGTACCTCCCATCCTCTTGACAAAAAGTGATTACCAGAGCAAATAAAAGGACTAAAGGTGGATGCACACCCTGTGAACGTGAAGGAGCCAGACCCCAGGGAACAGAGATCCTACAGGGCTGCAGTGCAAGCCATCAGGGAGATGCTGGCTAAGTGCCACAGCAGCCAGGGCCAGCAGCATTTCTAGGGAGCACATCACGACAAGAAAAAGTAACACAAAGCTCAAAAACAAAGAGAAGAGAGGTGACCTATGGGGCCAGGAGCTCTTGAGGAGGACAAGCACAGCCTGGGCAGCCCGTAAGAGAACAGGATTGATGCAGTCACGCTGTGTTTTCAGAGGAGCCACAACTCTCCTCTGCCAGGTGCAGTGCTGCTCCCACCACTGCAGCCAAGCATCTCCTCTTTCCTTGCACGCAGCATTTATATGCCATGGATGCAAATGGAGCTGAGAACACACAGCTACCACAGAAGAGGGTGACATCTGGTGCGTGCTTTCTTTGATTATGCCCATGGTGTGGGCACCATCCTCTGTGGGTTGTGAGGGGTCTGTCCTGCCCCAGTGACAACAGCAGCAGTGTCTTCTTTTATAAAATGGAATTGCAACCGTAAAACCAGGGAGAAACAGGAATTATTTTCCATTTGCTTCTAGAAACAGATGTCACTTTCCTCAGACTTGTTTGTTTTCAGGACCATGGGGGTTTAATCTTTAAAACAATATTTTTACAGTATGTGTCAAGTGCCATTTCATAATGAAAGAAAACAAACTGCTTCCACTTTGTACACCATGGTAACCAGCCAAGAATGTGAACAGCTCCTCAAAGGTGGGGTCAGCAAACACCCCTGGGGCAAACTCCCACATGAGATCCTTCACTCACCCCCACAGCCCCAGGGGAGCTGCCCAAACCCTGTGTAAATAAGAGGAAAATTTATCTTGACTCCTCCTGGGACTCTGCTGTTCCCACAACAGCCAGAAGAAAAATCATTGAGTGACTTCAAAATAACCCCTGGAGACTAAACATCTCACTGGAGGAAAGCAGATCCACCGCAGGGCCAGCTCCAAGGTTCACCCCAAATTCAAACCCAGCCCCAGGGTTCTCCTCAAAGTCAGGCACAGCCCGGGGCTGGTATCTCTCCCACACCATGGCATGCCTGTGCAGCATTTGCTTCTCCAGCTCCTGCCTTGCTTCAGGATGGAACAACACAACCAGAAACCTCCAGAAAGTCTCACTTGAGCCAACTCCATGTTTAGACAACATGAGCTGGCATCAGCTCCATACTGCCAGAGAAAATACATAATCCCTCCAAACAGAGACATACAAGTAAGAACACCCATTTCCCTTCCAGACAAACAAAATCCCCAGACAGTAAAACACTGCTGACCCCCCCAGCAGCAGCTGAACATGGCTGCAGCAGCTCAACCAGGAGACCCCAGAGAGAGAACTCGTTGTCATCCTACCTGCAGAAGCCAGTAGCACCTTCTGTGAAACGTGGGGATGATGGAGGAATGGACATAGCAGCCATACAGGCACTGGGGACACAAAAAGAGAGAAAGCAGAGTCAGGTTAGTGAGGAGCCATCCCGAGAGGCCGTGCTGGGGATGGGGACCCACGAATGGAGGACACTGTGCTGCCCTCAGTCTGGGCAGGTGACACACAGCAAGCACGGGGGCACTGGGTGTAAGCACTACTAAAGTCACAGAACCCCTCCCTAAGAGCCCTGCTGTGCTGCCTCCACCCAAGGGTGCCCACCCTGGAATGGCCAGAGCCAGCAGGGGCTCCCGTGGTGCTCAGCACCACAGCACACACAGGGCTGCTTCTGGGAGCTGCCTTCCAATCTTTGCTCCATCGTATTTTTCTTTTTTGGCAAATACAATACGTTCATNCTCCACCCAAGGGTGCCCACCCTGGAATGGCCAGAGCCAGCAGGGGCTCCCGTGGTGCTCAGCACCACAGCACACACAGGGCTGCTCTGGGAGCTGCCTTCCAATCTTTGCTCCATCGTATTTTTCTTTTTTGGCAAATACAATACATTCATCTCTTTTTTCCATGGTTTATCTCCTGGGTATTTCAACTGAAAATGTGTTTGTAAACCAAAAAAAATTGCTGTCTGATATTTTAGACAGCAAAATGCCAAAATCTAGTTTGCTTCTTTTCTTCTTCTTTTTTTTTTTTTTTTTTTTTTTTTTTTTTTTTTTTATTTTTTTTTTTGTTAATGAATTCTGCTTCTCTGATTAACTGAAATCAGCAAGGCCGAGCAATTCTTTCTGCAGAAAAAAAAGCTACATTTACAGTATGTAAAAACTTTTTGGTTGGAAACCAAGCCCAGTGCCAACCCAAACACACAGAAGTGGTTTTAATTGCAAAGATCCTGAGGGCAGAGGGGTGCCCGTGCTGCTGGACATGCGTGCTCAGTGAGCACATGGGAGCCTGCAGCAGTCCTCCCTCCCCACGATCACTGCTCACAAGGTCGGCCTGAATTAAACAGGATTTAAGGACTGGCTGCTATCACCGAGTTATTTTTAAAACACAAATGACAAAGATTAATAATGTTTTTAAAATGTGTCAAGGGTACATTCTACACACTGAAATGCAGGCAGGAAAAAACAGAGAAGGAAAAAAAAAAGCCCTGCAGAAAATAATCCGAAGAAAAGCTTAACATTTAAATCCCTCCTGAGGGTTGGGGAACAGCTGCCCTGACAGTGACTCCTGGCACACAGCACTGGGGGCTGCATGGAAAGGTCTGCAGTGCTCGGTTCTGCTGACTCAGAGCTGGTCCCCCCACTCCAGAAAGCACCTCCCAGTCCAACCTGCTGCCCAGAGAGGATGGGAAAGCTGCTCTAGAGCTGCTGGAGCAGCCTTCAGAGCAGCCAGGGACACTCACAGCACCTTGTGAGACATGGATCAATCTATTCCAGCACTCCCTGACTCGCTGCCCACCCCAATTTGCTGTGGAGTCGATCGAAACTTTGCCCTGATTAAAATACCCCCCAAGGCTGGGCTCTGTGCAGCTCGTGGTGCACGGCAGGCGGGAGCGCTGCCCTCCCGTCTCCAGAGCTGTCTCGCAGATAATTCTAGAGCTGTCAATAATGAATCACACAAAAGCCTCCCACCTCCCTGAAACTGCTTCTCACCGTTTCAGCAAACCATTAAAAAAAAATCCCAACAGCTCACAGAATTCAAAAAGCACACAGAACGCAGAAGGGATTTCTTAAATGTTTCTTTTTTTTCCCCCATGGCGGCAGGACATGGGAATCTGACTCTGGATGGATGTTTTGAGGCTGGATGTCCTAACTTGGGCAGCTGGGATGAAGGAGACCCACACAGTGAGCAAGCTCCTGGTCTCAGAGAGGCAGCAGGGACTGTCCCCACAGGCACTGAGAGAAACACAGCAGGGGTGAAACAGACCCTGGGAGCCTGGCACGTGGAGTGCAGGCAAAATGAGTGATGACAGCAATAAAAACTACATTAATTTCTGGATGAAAAGGCATAAGAAAAAGTTGAGGATATAAATAGAAACCCAGGAAATCTGTGTGTCATTGTTTTGGAGGATTTTCAAGATTAATGGGATAAGCACTGTGGATGACACAAAACCTGCAGCCTGATGGCTCAGCACATGGGGGCTGTGGGGAGGTGGTGTAGGATATTCCTGCACATGGATCTGCTGAACCCAGGATGGCCCAGGGCTGCTGAGCACCCAGCCAGCTCAACACCTCCCTGCAGCTAATGAGGAGAGTGGAATTACCACCCTGCCTGGCCAGAGCAGACAGGTAACCAGGGCACGAGTGATACCTTTAGCTAAAGCAGTCTTTAAAATGAATTCTTGCTCAAAACAGGCAAAGGGGGTTTCATTAGCTGTGTTTTCTTTTTTTCTTTTTTAATTATTTTTTAGTGGGAAGGTAAAAGCTGCAGAGGCCTGTGTGTCTGTGGAGATGTTAATGCCAGGCTGGGCGCTCAGCCAATGCATTAAGTGAAATCGAATTCCTGAAACCAGCTTTAATCAGCAGATTTTTAAGGTTAGAACGACTCTCTCCTCTGCGTGGCTTGCCAAGGTTAATTCTGTCCTGAGCAGGCTGAATTAATGGGCTGGACAGAGGAGAACATTTTTTTTTCATGATTCTCTTTTAAGTTTACAAAATCTCCAGGAGAAGAGAAAAGGCATTTCTGAGGAGTCTGAGGAGAAACGCCACCTCAGCAGCTCATTGACGGCTGTGTGGGGAACACGCTGGGTCCGGCATCAGCCCGAGCCCTGAGCAGCACTGACCAAGGGACACCCGGCTGTGGGGAGGCCGTGTCCCACTGCTGGGTGCCCGTGGTGGTGGCCCTGTGGTCCCACTGCCTGTAGGGGAGTGTGTCCTTGTCCCTGGAGATGACTTTGTGTGCGTGGCCCTGAGCACAGACCGTGTCCTGCCATCGTGAGGATCCCTCCTGTGCAGCTCCCCGGGGGATGAGACCCCCAGGAAGCAGCTCCAGGCACTTTCTGCCAGGCTGCTGCTGGAGGCCTGGTCCTGCCAGCTCTGCTGCAGCTCATCCCTTCACAATTCCAGGGGTAATTAAAGAGAAAAGGCCTTCTCTGGGCAGCAGGGGAGAGCGTGCAATTACAGCTGCCCGCCCTGCCATTTGTATGCAGTGCACACCTGGCATCACCAAACTTCTGAAAACTGGAGGAAGGGTGGGGGGAATATAAAATCAAATTATTAGTGGATTTTTTATTTTTTTTTTATCCTGAGCTCCTTAAAGTGATTGTGGCTTATTTAAAAATAATACAATAATGCTGAGGTGTTCTTCCTTAACAAGCATACCTTGGGAATGGAAACAAGAAAGCAGGAGAATCAAAAATTCAAGATAGGGTTGGACAGGCTTTGAAATTCTTCTCCCTGGTGAGTTACACTAGTGGATATTTAAAAAACTCTAAAAACCGCCTAGATTTTGTTCAGATTTTCACACTGAATTCCCAATTCCCTTAATAAGAAGCTAAATCAATCTTTAGAGAACAAATCACGTAAGACCTATGGCTGTATATTATTAAAACATACTTGAGTAATTTTCTGGTGGTAAAGCTTCAGCTTTCGACAGCCCAGCAGCCTCTGGACACCAGGAGCAGGATGTGTGCAGGTTACTGGGGAAAAAGCACCGTGCCCTCTGCTCCTGGCTCCGTGGTGATATTGGGCAACACGTGCTCAGCCCAGCAGCTGATCAGCTCCCTGGTACATCCCCGTGCTGCTGGGATCTCCCTCTGTAATTTCTGACCATTTCAGAGCTTCCTCACCAATTTCCATGAGGGAGCAGCATGCTGCTGGATCAAACCTCCATGGAAAGCCAAGAGAGGCGTTGGCTTCGTTCCTCTCATCATCCTGATGACAGGGCACAGGTCTCCTGGAGCAGTGGCTGTACCTGAGCCCGGCCACACTCTGCTCTCACCCAGCACACACTGGGAAGGAGCAGCAGCCGTGCAGCAGCACACATAGATTCAGAGGCATGGAAGGGAAACTGGAAAAGCAGCCTGTAAATGTTCAGATGAGCATCCTTCAATGCAGCACCCTGTGTTTTGGTGATACAGCCAAAATGCAATGACAAACTCCACTCTCCCATCCCTGTCACAATATACAGAATCATTCTGTGATTTTATCACAGACATCTCCATAATCTGTTCTTACAGGTACCACTGCTATCCCATCCTTTTCACCAACATTTCCATATCCCAGCAGAGACACCATCCAGCCTTCCTGAAACCAATTCCTCTGCATTTCACACACATCATGACCAGAGGAATTTGTCAGCTATTTGTAGTCGTGCATTTGTTTTGCGTGTAGGAGAAATTGCCCATCTGATTCTGTAACCAGCACCCACAAAAATCTCTGCTGACCCTCTGAGAGGGCAGAGCCCAGCTAGAAAAGTGAGGCAGCTGAAAACTCAGCTTCTTGGCCACCAAATCAGCAACCACTGGGGAAACCCCTCAAATTTTGCGTGTCACCTCTCTTCTCAAACACACCTGAAGTGAGCACCTTTTGAGATTGGGTTATCTTGCAACAAATGATCCTTCCTTCAGGACAGGGACGCTGAAGCCACAGCCACATTCCAAATCCATTTAAACGTCAGATGAGGCTCGCCCCTGTCAACTGCGGGAGCCGAGAGACAGCGGCAGCTCCCGCCCACTCCATTAATCAGGATTCAGCGAGAAAAGCCAATGTGCTGCTGTAAACCCCCTGACTCGATGCCAGCACCACGCGTAGGGAGCCACGTGCCATCAATCTTCCTTGTCCCCGCAGCCGGGGGGACTGACGGGGCTTGTGACAACTCTGGTGGGGCACAGCGAGGCACAGCCACGCTGAGCACACAAGGAGCCGACAGGAGATTCTCAACATTTCCCCCCGCAGACTGGCCCCCGTTCAGCTTTTTAAAGCAGTAGACAGGGAGGGGAGAGCATGTCTGAACCCTGGGGAATCCCCAGGGCCAGAAGGCTGCCGCCAGAGCTCTTGTTTTGACTTAAGGAGTGTCATAATATAGGAATGCGTCCAAAATTTCCCATTACTGCTGCAAATCAAAACCAAAACGCTGCTAACCGTGTATTCTCACTCATCATCGCGGAGAAACACAGATATTAGACAGGTTTGGATTTTCCTCTGACGTTCATAAATAGTAACTTTGATTCAGCAAAGCACAAAACCACGTGCTCAGTCTCAGCCTGGGCTGAGCTGCGCTGCTGGCAAGGTTTGCCTTTTATCGATGTCAAGAGAACTTAAGCAATTGCTTACGGTTTGCCAGGTTGGGCAAGGCGTCCCTGGTACTGACAGCAGATCCCAAAAACATTCTTAACATTTCTAGGCAGCTGCAAAACCCAGAGAACCTGACCCTTCACTTTTCAGCTGTGGCATCACAGCACAGCGCCACGCAGCCGCAGGCACTGCCCGCTGTGCAGGCGCTCAGCCCGGTGCAGGATTTTGGGTTTAATCCTGTCAGTTCTCTTCCTGACACATTTCAAACCCCCCATATGCCCGCGATGCCACTGGCAGCCATACCCAGATAACAGTTCCTGGACTGGAGCCCAGGGCTCTCCTGTGATGGCTGATCAAGGGAGGAGAGGTTACACAGCCTGTGCATTGCAGGATCTCTTCACTTCTGGTGGCTTTTGTTAACAAATATTGTTCCGTTTACCTCGGGACTCGTTAGAAAGCAATTTTTGAAATGTTCAATATTTAATGAAATATTTAAATGTTTAATGGGTTCTTTTTCAAACCCTGTTTTCCCTTTGTGGGGTTCTGAAGTCTCTGCAAGGATTGCAAGGTTTTATGTTTCTCACTGCTAGAAAAGAATCCTCTAATGACATTGGCTTAACGACAGAAATCGGCGTACGTGGGGACTGATGCTTCCAGAGGCAGCAACACCCACTGCCCGGCCCACTGCAGGATCATTGGTATGCATCCCCACATCCCCACTGCAGTGCCTGCCTCTTCATAAGTGCATATTTCTTTATTAATACGGGGATACTTTAATCTCAGTCTAATTTTACCTTTAGGGAAGCTCTATCCTGAGGCTGCCAGGAGCTTAGACCCTCCAGATGCAGTGGTGTGATTTGTATTCAAAGCAGCAGGTCTATCTGTCAACATGTTTGTCTCCCTTCTCTGCCAGCTCTTATTTATAATCCCATTCAGATTAATGAATGACAGTAGTTCTCATCACAAGAAATTTGATTAATCAATTTAAGTGCTTAATCACCCTGGCCTGGATGAAAAGCCTACTGGAGGGATGCTGCCTGGATAGGGGCAAAGTTGTGAGATGTAGGAGGAAAACATCTTCACTTTCCCTCAGGAACAGTTCGAGCCAGGAATGTGCAATGGATCCTCGACGGGATTACGAGTTTTCCAAGAGCTCAAAATTTCCTCAGGGCCAGCAGTCAGGGCCAGTTAGTAATGAAATATCCTTCTCAACCCACCTCCTGATCTGACACAAAAGGCTTTATACTACTCACTTCACTCCCGGCTATCCATGAATCTCAAACTGAATCCAAAAACTGTCAGTCATAAAATCCCCTGCAGGGTGATGACCAGGATAACACACCTGAGCATCCTGCAGCATCCCACCCCCCATTAGTCCTGCCCATCGCTTTCCTGTACCTCAAAGACTCTCACAGCTTGGCTGTGTCACCAGTTTCTGTACTCCAGAATAATCTCCAGGGTTTTCTGGAGATCTTGGAGCTATTTCAAGTGAGGGATAAGAGCAAGGCTGAGCAGAAATCAGTGATTTGTAGGACAGAGGCCACACAGTGTGAGCCCTGCCTACAGCTGCTCTTGCAGATACTGTGAATGACATGATAAACCCAAAAAAACCCTGTAACACAGCTCCAAGCAGGCTGTGCTCAACCAGGGATGCAGGACACAGGAATTCTCACTGGGAAGGATTCCCACAGTCACCTCCACTACCTGAACTCAAAGGGGCTCGGAGGCAGGTGACCCGTTTGGGTACAAACAGGGCAGCTCTGAGGACAGACCATCAGATGACACCTGAGTGCACGGGGTGGCTGAGAGCAGATCTGGGTGACACGTGCTCCACAGGAGAGCCAGGCTCCCGTATTTGCAGCCGAGGGAAGAGCAGTCCCAACATCCCTGATGAGAGCTGCAATTAGCAGGAGGAAAAGTGGTTACAAGAGGCTGCTCTGACTCCACAGGCCCGTGTTCTAAACCAACACTACCCAGATGGTTCTCCAGGGGGATACAACCAAGCTACAACCAATTTCCTGGGCCCCCAAACACCATCAACCCCACAGTCTCCTCAGCCTGTGCCACCCCACACCACTCCTGTGCAAGAGATTCCTGACTGTCACCACACAGTGAGAGCTGTGAGCTGGAAAATCGTGGAGTGTATTAATGTCACACTGAAATATGACACAATACACAGAAGTATTTTATATTTATTCTCTTTTAGAAATGTTAGAAAGACAATATAATGAGAACACTGCAAACAAGTCAAGTGGTTTCCTTCTAATCTGGCAATAAAAATGTCAAAGAAATGCCTAAAATCCTAATAGGAGAACAAAAAAATAATGGGGTGGGCTATAACAAGGATTTAGCTGCAACTTTACTTGAAGGCTTTAATCATGTTTCCTACAACATCAATGGAAAATCAGATACAAAGCTGTATGCACCATTAATGTCTGTGTGGGTTGCCTCAGCTGCTGGGGGGCTGAGACTGAACAGATCAGGCAGAGGCTAATGAAGACAGGCTGAGGTCAAAATACCTTTGTATCTGGAGAAACTTTGCACAAAAGAAGCTGAGCTGGTTTTGGTGGAAACTTGACTGAGGTAGCAAAGACTGTGACAAGAGCAGCACCACATCTCCAGCCCAGCTGCCTCCATCACGGCCATTGTAGGCAGGCTGCACCCAAGTGGGAAACCTGGTTATTATGTGTCTGATTCTCTTTTTGGGGAAAGAAAAAAAGACCATCACGGCATGGGGGAACCAGACAAAATATGACAGTGCCCTGGGGAAATGCAGGCTGAGATGGGATTTTTGCAGACACACAACAGAAACAAGCCACATCTGGAACATTCCCAGGGCATGAGCAGGATCATGTGAGGGACGTTTGTCTGACATGCTCACTGTCTGTCTGGCAAGGGCAAATAAGGACAAGCCTAACAAATCCAACTTATAGGAAATATATAAATATCGAAGAGAACTTTTGGGAGCTATTAATTATATGTGCAGTTTTATCTTGGATTAATTTTGTGCTGGAATAGACAAGAAGCCTTCGCTGGGATCTTTTTTTTGCAACCTCCCTTGAGCAAAATCAGCTCTGGAGCTATCTGCAGACATCCCACACTGCCAAGGGCTCAGGTCCTGGGTCCTGTTCTCTTTACTCCACTGGTTTACAATTAAGAGCAGCAGGTGCTGCAGTGAGTGACTCAATGACCAACACGTGTCCATCTCTGACTTCAGGCTCTTGGCAAAGGTGACGCAGTTCCAACTGCAGCTCTGCTCAGCTTGAGCAGAGAGCACAGGGCTGTGGAGTGGTTGGGTGCTCCAGGCAGGGAGCTTCCAGTGGAAGCTGATATGAGAAGCTTCCCTTCCCATTTCAGGAAGCCATTTGAGGTTTTCAGTAGCTCCTGAATTCCGAAAATTGAATCCAAGCGCATAGAAAACTCAGAAGGACCTGACTTTCAAACCTCCTTCCAGAGAATCCCCTTATTAAAAAGCATTTACACAACCTAAAACAAATTATTATGTATGCCAATACTAAATCTTCCCATTCTGATTTAAAATCCTTACAGTCTCACTATTGCTCACAAGCAATGGCAGGAGCTACAGTAAGCAGGCATTTAACAACGTCTTTCTGGACAAGCTGTTGTAGAATTACTAAGTTTATACTGCTTACAACCAACTTATCAATATTTCATTCCTGTCCCAAAAACTCAAACAGAAAAGCATTAATTTCTCAAGATTAGGGCACCAAAATTTACTGAAGTTCACCAGCAGCAAACAGCTGAGTGTTTCTGACGTTCAATAAGCAGTAAAAAGGTCAACGTTTTACTTGCATTAATTTTTTATCAGAGGAGGGAAAGCTCATTTTCATGACAGATAATGAACATTGGAAGAGATCTGCTATGGCAGGATATACAAGATGGGGTTACTCTCCATGTGAACAGTGGCTGAACCTCAGAACCCTTCCTGGGGATTACCTGAGGTGACATTATCTCTGGGATTTACCTGAAGTGACATTATCCCTGGGACTTTGCCTTCTGAAGAGCCCTTCAGGGCTGTTTAACAGTTATGTCACTTGGACAGCTGAGGAAGGAAAATACAACTCTAAACACAAAAGCAAATATCTCCCATATGCCCTGAGACATTCTGGAGGGTAGAAGCAGAGATGGCAAGCTAAGAGCAGATTTTCTTCTCGTAAAATAATAGTGATTTCTATCACTGGCATTCAGAGTAGAGCTGTCCAAAGAGGATTTGTCTGTATGTTGCCAATAAGTTATTTGCATTCTTTCAGGAATGGGACTGTGGCATCATGGACACTGGGTTTGGACCATCCCACTCCTCCTTCCTTTCGGGTCACTCCACCGGGGGCAGAAAGGCTACAGGGCTGCCCTGCCAAGAGCTGTCCCTGCTCTTCTGTGTAACTATCCTCCAAAAGACACCTGGAGTCCTGCCACGTTCAGAACACGAGCCAGCACCTGGCCCTGACACCCTCGAGTTCACTGTGCCAGGACCCTGAACCTGCTCCTGCACCTCCCCAGCTGCAGCCACAGTGCCCGGACACCACTGCAAAGGTGCAGCCCCTCCTGCCACGTCTCCTGCACACAAACTGACCCCAAGGGATTTACTTCTGCTTTAACTCACTCATCACCAGCATCTAATAACAGACCTGGGGGGCTCTGCTGATTAATTAGATGCAAGGCGTCACACAAATGAATCTTAATGGGATCTCACACATGCCCCTCCAATTTTCTGTACTCTTTAGCTAAGAAGCTGAAAATGCTCACAAAGGGCATGGAATTGCAGGTTCTTTAGCAGGTCATGAGGGTTGAAAACGCATCACTGGAGGTGACCTAGGCCTCACTGTGTGAAGAGTGATGGTGGCAGCAGGGCACTCCTGGCTCCAGCACAGCCTCCCCCAGCTGCAGGGTCCCACCATCCCACAGCCACTGGTGGCAGTGCTCAGGGAAGGGGACCTGGCAGTCACAGAGCATTGACAAATGAAAGTCAAGTGATTAGCTGGCAGGTTCAACAGTTTTGCTTTTAAAGATCTTTCTGCATATTTTCTCAATAAAAGCAAGACAGCGCTGATGAGCTATATGACAAAACAGAACGCTGAATCATTTTTAGTACATCACCTCTTCTCATGCAGAGGGAATCTTCTGTCTTCCCCATCACAGCCAATTACAGCATTCACAACATTTCTTTAAGACTGACAGTGATTGGAAAAGATCATGAGACTCATAAGAGAGAATTCCAGGCTTTATGTCATTAGATCTGTTCTCTCCATCCTCCTGGTTTCTGGGTGTTTTACTGGCAATGGCAGAGCAGCATTTCGCTCAACCCAAACAATTTTTTCCTTGACTGTGAGTACAAAGTGCAGCAACGGAAAAGATGGTTTTCCCTCAAAGCAGCAGGGGAGTATCTGTATGTGGAACAGTGGCTCTGAGCCCTGTCCCCTGCTCTTGTAGAAACCAGCATCCTGGAAATCCTCTGTCCTTCAGCAGAGAAGGACACAGCTGGCTCAGGAAAGAGAACTGCTGGAGAATGGTGCTGAGCAAGAACTGAAATGGCATTTGAACATTAAATGACTGACTATTTCAGCTTTTTTTAAGACTGGAATGGTGAAATGCCATCCCATGGAAGGAGTCCCCTCTTACAAAACCTGGACCAATACATCGAAACTTGATACACTTTCTAAAATGTTCACTGGCTGAACCCAGCTCAAAAGGAGATCAGTGCTCTCATGGGTAACTCACAGGGTCCAGAGGTTCACATTGCTGACAAATCACAAGAAGATTCACAGTGATGTGTGTCAATTTAAACAGAGTTTCATTTTTGTAAGCAGAAGATTTTCAACATCTGGGAGAAAGGTGCACACAGACACTCGTGTGCTTCTTCAGTGCCAAGAGAAAATGCTTTGCTGAGACTGAGCACTGGCTGCAGCACAAAACTAAACAGCAAGATTCTCTCTTGTTACTGAAACCAAGTTCAAGATTCAAGGAAAGGGAGAAGAAAACAGAAAATTCTGGGCTGCTTGCTTCCCAACCTCCCACTGACACCACAAAGCTGTCATTAGAAATGAGTCCCACGGGCAGGCAGAAATCTGTTCCCTCGGCCACACAATCCATCATCTCTATCCAATACGCTGCTGGTAGGTTTACAAATCACAAGGAATTTACCAAGTGGCTTTCATAAGGAAAAGTGGACAATAAATCATCATCACACTGAAGCCACTCATGTAACGCACAGCTTCATTTTCATGCCAAATTTCATAATTGGTAGCTGTAGAAAAAACACAAAACCTACAAAACTTCCTCATCTGAGCAGTCTTCAAAAATAATGATAAAGTATTAAGGATGGACATTAATTAAATTATTCATCTGTTCCTTCTTCTCTAATTCCATGCTGAAACGGAAAGGGTATCAACTCAGCCCTCACCAGAGCCAAGGCTACACTTTGCCCCAGAGAGCTTTTGAAAACAACTGTTTTTTACTTGCATTAAGCTCCTGGGTCTGAAGGACAGGGACAATCCCTCTGGAACTCCTGCCCACTGCTATGCAGTGGCTGCAGCACCTCTTCAAACTTTTGATAAATCCTCCTCTGAAATGGCAATTAACACCTTTTGCAGGTCACTCCACAAGATTAATTTTCCAAGCACAGATTAATGAAAATGCAGGCAGAAGTATTTAGAAAATATTTTCCCTATTAATCTTCATCAGCAGCAGATTACCAGCAGGGCGGCTAATGAAGACATCGGCTCGTTAAGGTGAGAGCAGGCAGGGAGAAGGACAGGGCTGTTCTCCCAGGCACCATAAGCAGCTCTGTCACCACCAGGTCCCAGTACACTGCAAATTCCACAGAACAACGACTCAGACTATCCCAAAACACTGCCTGGGCCCTATCCATGTGCTGAAGGACAGCTCAGAGGAGGGAACTGCCCAAGAACCGCAACCGTCACAAACCCTCACAGCCAACAGGTTCCAAGTTCCACAACAGGAGCATAAACATATTTAGAAACCTTCAGTCCCTCCAAATCCACCAACAGCAAAGGCTGCTTCTGGTTGAAAGTTTACCCTTAGGACTGGGAGGCCTCTTTTTTGACAGAACTTTTCTCTGCCACACACAAATGTCAAAGGGATGTTTAATCAAAGAGTCTGAAACTAACACCAAGATGAACCTGCAGGGGAAACGTGGCCCTGAAAGGAGTCCATGGTCACTGCAGAGCTCATGGATAATGGCTCTGGAAAGAAGATTGAGTGCACCTACCTTCCTGAAGCTGGACTTTTTGACTCCCAGAACCCCTATATTTCCCCAAATTAACAGAGAATGTTCTTTCTCTAACAACTGTGTCTCCTGCAGTTCAAGCAAACACCAGCATCTTTCCTCATTTTATTTTCTTTTCCAGCATTAACCGTCTTTTAAATTGAAAAATGCCATTCTGCCTTTATTTTTCCAAGCTCATAGTTGGCAATGCTGCATTTTGACAGTCTAGCTTAGAGCCTGGTTTGGGTTTAAAAAGAGTAAACGTGTGTGGGTTTACGAGCCTTGCCTCGGGGAAGGGAGCACGCTCCTGCCTGCCTCACTACGGAATCAATCAAACCCGCACTTAATGGAAAGACGGGAAGGCAGTGGGAGGAGAAGAAGCCGAAACCACATCCCCTGTCCTTTGTCAGCAGCACAAAGCTGCGCACTCCCGTACCCTTCAAAGCTCCTTGCAGGCGGGCGGGGAAGCGCTGCTGAGGCGCTGCGGGCGCTTCCTCCCGGCAGCTCCCTCATCCTCCTCCTGTGCCGCCCGCACCGCGGGCTGTGCCAGCTCCCAGCTGAAACAAACAGGACAGCTGGAGGGAACCTCAGCAAAGGTGACCTTCAAACCTTTCTGGTGTTTCAGTTCAGGGCGCTCCCCTCACAAATTAGGCGTTACCTGTTTAGTATGAGGGATGCCGCTTTGCCGTGCCAGCGTATGGTTTATAATGTGGAAATATCGGCGCTTTATGTCAAGGTTCGCTGGCAGGTTTAGTTTGTAATTGTGAAAAATAGAGTTCACTCTCCAGGTAAAATTTAAAAGGTTTAATAAAAAGACAGTAGGAGACAGAAATAAAGCAAAGGGTTACATATGGCCTGGTGCCTTGGGTTCATACCAAGGAGCACAACACTAACTCAGAAAACACTTCTTTAAATGCACAGACATTTTGCATAGTCATAAACCCTCACGTATCATTCAAAAACATTCTTTTGGATCCCCCCCTACACCACCCCCTTGTCTTGGCTCCTTGGTGATCAGGGTGATCAATACCAGAGATCTTAGGACGATCCAAGAATGCGAGGAATTTTCTTGTTTACCTTTTACCACTCCTTGAATGAGTTACATGATCAAAAAGCCCCTTGTCCCTCCTTTTCTTTACATTACCACTTTATCCAACATTATATATATAGCATTCACTTTAATACTTGTGAAAAGCCAAGAATACAATATGCACTTATAACAGAATGGTGTATCTCTAATGATGTCAAGGAAAAGAGAGGGATAACTCACAGTGGGCTAAGCTGGATCTGACCGTGACTGTCAAGACACCAACTCACCTCTCCCTTGCACAGTGGGGAGGCCTAGTAAGTATAAAGTTTAATGCTACCCTGTTTAATGATATTTTCACTTCAACCCAACTGTAAAATTAACTGAGAACTTACATTAAAAAAAGACTTTTATTTTATGCTGATCATTAAGTAAGGAGGTTTCACACTTGAGATCTGTTATATTAAAGGGGACTGCAATTGCCTGTATCAATTACTTTATTCTAAGTGGACAGATTTCTTACGAAATATTGAAATTGTTTTGTGACTACAGAGGAGAAAAGAGCCAAATCCTGGGTGGGAAGGGATCTGTGTCAGACCACAGGCCTTATTTTCTGCCACTGAAACAACCTTCTTCAGGTTCTACTACCTAAAGTAAATGAAGGCGCACTCCACGGGAGCCTGGTGACTTTGCTGTTTACCTTGTCAGTAAATACATCTACAAGTGCAGCTCAAAAAATAAACTAAGGAGCTCAGAGGAACCATCCTCAGCATCACCCAGACACTGAACGAGTGGACATATACACAGAACGAAGGAAAAAAATGGTTAAGCAGAAAAGCAGCAAGAGCATGAGCAAGTGGGAAGAAGCAGAGCTTTAAGTGAGTTCTGCACCAAACTGGCTGCTCCAGTGAGTGAGAGTGAAACACAGCCCCTAAAAACTGCTGCACTCCTCTAATGATCTCACTGTGGCATCTCTGATACAGCTCAGTGCCACTACAGGTGTGCAATTAATTAAAGACCAGCTGAAATGCACTTTGCAAATGAAAATTCTATTAAAATGTGATTATTAATTCTACAAAAACATAATTATTAATTCCATTACTATTACTGCAAAAGGTACAAACCCAATCTGAAATGTAAGACTTCTCTCAGGTGACTTTAAGACACACAAAAAAAGGTGCAAGGTAACGAAGTATTTGAAGGTTTCTCAGGCCACTAAAATTTTCCAAGCACAGTGCAACCCACCCAAAGACCTGTGCTTGCACAACAGTACACGCAGCTTTAGGAAAGCGCTTTTTTCTGCAGGTTGTGTGTTTTGTTGTGATCATCCTCATCATTCTGTTTTCTCTTAACATACAAAAAGAGGCATTTTCAGTTGCAGAAGGTGCTGACTTTGTGAAGTACGGGTGATCCCCGTTTATACAACGGCAGTGTTTATTTAAACACGAGCCAAAGCTCAGCTGTGTGAGGGGGACGAGCACATGGCAGTGCCAGCCATCCAGCTCTGCTGCTGGCACCCACGAGCAGAACTGCTCTTTGTCATACACCCACAGCCAGGGAGGCTCCGTGAAGCCAAGCCCTAAATTTAGAAGTCATCATCCCAAAGCTGTACGTGAAACGATTCATCATGATGACAGCAGCAGCATGTGAAATGGAGTCGTTTGGAGAATAATACAGACAGGTATTTGCACAGCACGGTGGTGTTTGGAGTCTCCTGAGTACATAAAGTGCTGCTTCAGAATGGGGTGGGGCTTTTCCAGGGTCCTTAACCTCAAATAACACTTCAGCCCATTCTAACACATAACAAAAATCTGATTAGATTCTGAATAGGAGAAAAGAAAGAAATACAGTAAGAAGAAAAAGAACCCTTCCTGCACAGAGCGGCCCTACAGTGACGTTCAGCAGCACCAACAACTCCCGACCATCAAACCCAGAGCTCCCACATGTGAACACCACGGACACCCTCCTGTCTGCTCCTGTCCTCATGAGCCCTGCAGCTGCCACCTGACTCCCATGAGAAGGCTCGGACAGAGACTCAAGACTCCAACACAAGCAGGGACAGTGCTGAATGTGCATTTACCTGTGGCCACTCTTGCTCTGCTCATTCCTGTGCCAATGCCAGCCCTCATTTTACGTGATTTTCACCTAACCACTTTATTTCTTTGACATTTGTAGATGGAACAATTGCATCGCTTCCCAGCCCTGGTTTTGCCAGATTAAACAAGCTTTTTTTATTTCTGCTCATAAACCAGCCCATTTTCCTGATCCAACCTGTCGTTTTCTGTTCTGCTCTGCACTGATGTCCCCTGAACACTGCCCTCCTCCATTGTACATGGAGCTGTAAATGACACACTGCCACCTTGCTCATGGCCCCATTGTGCCCCACTGCTGCTGTTATTCCCTCTCTGAAGCACCCAAAGGATTGCACGTGCCATAAGAGCCATTAGCACACGCTGTCTGAGGTTAAGGAACTCCAAATAACATTCAACAGTGTGTGCAAGGCAACTTAAATTGACTGATGAGATAGCTGGAAAGATCCTCCAGTGTGCAAAATGTTGGTAAACACAGGAAATTTAACTGAGCATGGCCTTACCTGGCCTGCAAGCAGGACATCCCCAGGCTGGGCAGAGTGAAATGGGAACACACCTCCGAGAATAAAAGTGATGTAAAAGCTAATCTCTCTTTTTCTCATTGCTGTATTCCCAGTCACAAGCTACGTGTTCATTATCTTCCATTAACGTATTGTGTCCTCTTCCTTAACTAATACAACGTTTATCTCCAAGGAAATTCTGCAGAAAAGACTGAATTTGCATATACATAATAGACATGTCAAAATGTAAGATGCAAGGACTTGGTATTCCAGCTATGAGTGTTATACATGATTTGTATTAGTTTCCCTAAATTCCAGAACAACTCCAGTGAATCCCATCCCTGCCAGTGGCACTGTGCACCGACTGCAGATCTGTTGCAATTACTGAGGGTACAGCACTGAGCAGGAACTGCACATTTGGGCTACACATGTTTTGGAGCAATCACTCCCATAATCTAAATGCAGCTGCTTAATTGTGCACTTCACGGAGGAAAAGCCAGGTGACAGTGAAGCATTAGGTGGGATAAAATCTGAAAAATTAATAGTAGGGAAGGAACCCGTGTTTGCCGAGGAGGAAGGAAGGTCTGGAGACAGGAGCACCACAAGAGCTGCAGCACTGGCTGCCCCACAGCACCCCAAATCACTGCCTTAAGCACCAGGGCAATGGCTCAGTGCATGGGAGAGTCCCAAAGGAGAGGAATCTGCAGATACTGATCCACCACAATGGCTTTCCATCAGAGCCAGAACAACCTGGAATGCTAAAGGTGAACTTCAGTTACAGATCTGTTGTGCATTTTGCTCTAGACTGTGATAAAAACTTCTTCCCCTGCCAACAGCAAAGTCTACCATGGATTCTTTTTTTATTTTTTTTTTTTTTGACATCTATTTTAGAAAGCCCGCTTAGAAAGCAGATGTGCTCCAGGGGATAGAGAAGGCAGCACCATATGCACCATGCAATACTGAGAGGCAGAGCTTAGGATACTGACATTCTAAAACCCAGGCAGCAATGGGAAATAGTGTTTTTACAAAGGTTACAAACAGGAATGCAAGGCCTAAGGACAATTTTCCAGATGCTGCTCAGCAACGTGGTATTGTGCATTCCCTCTTTGCCTACCAGTGAGGCAAGGAGAGCCAGGCTGACCGGAGCTGTGATGCTCACCAGGCTCCCTGGCCACACTGCTCACTGTCTGTCCCCAAGAGCAGGCACATCCTTCCTTTCCTGGGAACAACCTCCCAGGTGACAATTCCCCAGCACGAGGAGCATCATGGCAGCTCCACAGCTGAGCCACACTCCAGTACATCCCCCCCATAGCAATGGCTCCTGCAGTTCAGCTGCTGTCATCTCTGCATCCATAAATCAACTTTATGGAATGCACCAATTCAAGAGCGGTGCAATAAAATACACCTGTATTATTGGAATATCAACTATGTTTGCAAAGAAACAGTTGGGTTTCTTTTTTTTTCATGAGCTCCTCAGCCACCTCCCCCAGTATCTGCAGAGCTGAGCACAGAACAGGACAGAGGTGACTCTGCCCAGCATGGAGAGGTTGTTCACAGGCCCCCAGCCAGCTCCTCACATCCTGTGCTGTTCTGGGCATCAGCACTGAGGGGGGCAAACTGTGCATAACCCATGGTAAAATCCTGGATAACAGAGACTTCTCACATCCATATTTAAAAAAAACAAACCCCAAACTATTTCAAGTAGTCGGGCAAACATCACCCAGATGGCAAGTTTGCTGTATCCTTGCTGAAAAATACTATGCAGCCAACAAACCCATATGGCCAGCCAGAGGAGCCCCATAAAGATAACAATATGCCTATACAGGCAAAATGTTAATGAATTAGGCCCAAAGTACATAAAAATCTGCTACCTGGTCCATTACACCTGTTTATGAAATCAATGCTTGTATTTACCTTCACATTTCGTAGTTCATAAACAGGATGAGCAGGCAGGGTCAATGCAAGGGTGCTGGCAAGAGGCCATCTCTGCAGCCCACTCTGCTTCCCATAACCCAGTTTTGCCCCCTTTCAGCTGGAAATCGGGTCTCAGAGTCTTCAAATTCCCCTGAAGGGGAAAGGCATAAGACATAGAAGCAGATGGTCTATAAATAAGATTCTGGAAAAATCTCTCAATGCCTGTGGATTTATCTCCTTTAAGAAGGTCAGCCCGTTCGCTGGAGGGTTATTAAGCTCTCTGCCACGTACGTGCAGGCAGTAAAAGAGATGCAGAAAGGGCTGCATCACCTGAACCACTGACTCAAACAAATGCCAAACACTGACGCCTTCAAGGCTCTGCCATCGTCACCACCTTCTCCATGGCTCTCATCCATGCAAGAGCCATTTCTGTTGTCTTCCAAGATGACACTGAGCTGAAAAAGTGTCATGAGCTGAAAAAGGCGTTGAGGGAGATAACAGCATGAATCTTCTATATTAGGATTAATCAATTAAGCGGCCATTACATCGGGAACCGTCACAATGCTCGATGGCCAACAAGATCTGTATTTACGCCCCGCTGCCCGGATTCCCCCACCGGTGATTTACACCCACACACACCCCGAGGCTTATCCCAAAGCATCCTGCTCTGAAAGGAGGGCTGAGCCAGCTGGCAAACCACGGGCAGGAAGGGGGTCTGGCCACCCCTGGAGCCGCACGGCTGGCTCTCCGAGGTCCTGGCAGATGCAGGTCACGGCAGCGGCTGCGACAAAAGGCTGACTCGTTTTTGGGAGCGCTGTGCGTGCCGCTGCCGGCTCTGCGCCGAATTATCGCGGGTGCCCCCAGCCCCGGGGAGCCCGCGTGGGAACCGCCGCAGTGGTTTCCAAGGCAACGGCGCGATCCGAGCCAGGATTCCTTTCTCATCACCGAGATGGCTCAAGTATCCATTACGTTCCGCGGCGGGTTGAATAACAAACACGAACGCCAACAAATCAATGAGACGAGCAGGATTTTAAGCCCTGCGAAATGCTTGTTTTCTTCTGTATTCCCTCGAGCCCGAGGCTCCCCAGCCAAGTTAGAGCAAAGGGATTTCAAATTTGGCAAGAATCTAGGCAACAGATCCTCCTGAAGTGCAAATTGCCACAGTTCCACTGAAGTCAGCAGAGATATGACAATTTACACCCACTTAGGTTCTGCCACTGGGTAATTAGCACATTGCAAATAACTGGAAACAGATTCCCAAATAAGAACACTCTTAAGCTTGAAGCAAGAATGTTTAAATTAAAAAAAAAACAACCTCCACAGTTTTTTCCAGGATTAAGGAAACTTGGAAGCTTCTTTGCTGGCTTCTTGTACTATATTACTGGATAAAGTAAAAAACTGTCACTGTCGTTGTTCCCCTGATGACCCAGGTTGAAACCACAGTCATATTATCACATATTTGGCTGACACATCTCCCACCAGGTCCAGCCCAAATGCCCTTTGAGTCCCCACACACCCCCAGGGACCCAGCATCCCAACCACTCGTTCAGTCATGCTCGGGTTTTGTCACCTACCCAATGTCACGGACTTTTATTTCAAACACAGAGGGAACAATGCGTATGTTGATCATTTTGCAGGATGCAATATGCAAGTTCTGTATAATTCCTCAATCAATACTCAAAAAGGTCAAGCAGAACAAACCCTTCATGTTGGGCTGACTGGTCTAACATCAGTCCTCAGCAAAGCAGAGGCCAAATTGATATGAGATTCAATTAATAAGGAATTAAAGAATGTTTTAATGCATTTAATGCTCACCAACCTGGTTCCAAGGGAAATAGCTCTTGTCAAGCAAACCTGATTTCATTCCTTCAAGAGGTTCAAATTCTGGTTGACAAAAGCCACATATTTAGAAGGCACTTAAAATTTTGTATGGCATTTGACTCCGTACCAAACAGCATTCGAATGTTTAAAACACACACCCATTTAATGGATTAAAAGCTGTCAGATCTTGAAAGCAGTGGTCAGGTGGGACCTATAATTGAATGGTGAGCTTCCAGAGATAAGGCTGCACCCTGGGAAGTGATGACCCTGGAAGAGCTCAGGCTTTGGAATGGACAAACTGACCTGTGCCCTGCCCCATCCCTGCCCTGCTTAGTGACTGACCAACAGCCTGCCCTTCTTCTCACCAGGTTACACTAAATGCCAGAAGTGCTGAGTCAGAGAAATTTAATGTCTTCTCTACACCTCAACAACAAACAAAGCCACAAAAACGTCCCTGTGCTCACCTGCCAGCAAGTCATTGGCTTTCTCACCTGCATGAAAAATCATCTGGAGAGAACACTGGTGAGGAGAGAGTGCAGAGCAGGGGATCCCTGGGAGAAAATGAGGAGCACTGATGCTCTGAGGCAAGACTTGTCATGTCTGCTCAGGCCCCAGCATCAACCAAAAGAAAGAAGGAGGAAGCCCCAAAAGTCCAAGGAAGGAGTTGTGTGACCCCAAAGCGTCAGCACTGAGACAAGATCTCCCACCCACAGCCCTGTTCAGGGTGCCAGACTGCTCAGAAATCAAGGCTGCTTTAGCACTGTCTATGGCAGCTGATAACTCACTGTAAGGAACCGTGGCTGTAAGGAACACACGTGTTTTAACGCCATCCAACAGGGAGTGGGAGCTTGTCTTCCCAATGTCTGCTCACAGCACAGCCATCCTTCCTGTGTCCCTCCTTACAGCACAGCCATCCCTTCCGTCCCCTCCTCACAGCAGAGCCATCCCTTCCATCCCCTCCTCACAGCACAGCCATCCCTCCCGTGTCCCTCCTCACAGCAGAGCCATCTCTTCTGTCCCCTCCTCACAGCACAGCCATCCCTCCCTTGTCCCTCCTCACAGCAGAGCCATCCCTCCCGTGTCCCTCCTCACAGCCAGGCTGGTTATTAGCCAGGGAAGCAGAGGATGTCTGATGGCAAGGGGGGAATAAATCATTGTTCCCAGCTAAATGGAGTAGTGCAGATCTGCTGGAAATGCTGCCTTTCCCAGCAGTGCAAATAATAGAGATTGCACGCGCCGGGGCCAAGGCAATGAGCCACCACACTATTGATGGGGCATTTGTACAACTGCAGGAGTTGTGCTTCAGAGCCAGCTTTAACAAAGGCAGCATTGCTGCTCAGAGCTGAGGATTAATTCTGCTCCTCACCGTGCACAGGTGATCCCAGCCAGACCCCAGAGAAGCTGAAGGACAAGCAGCTCTTGCTGGTGTCTCCCCTTCAGCCTCTTCTGTGTTTGTGGGATCCAATATCTGTGTGTGTGTGTGTGAGGGAGGATCCTTAGAATGCATTGGTAAACAAATATTCACAGAAACGCATTCTGTATTTAATCTGGGGGAATTATCCACTGGCAGACATGAAATAGAGCCATAACTATACTGGATCCATCCCCATTTAGCCTGAGATCCTGTTCCTGACAGCCAGCAGCACAAGGTGCACTGGAAGAAGGTGAAAGGCTTTTGCATAAGACATCAAGAACTCCTGAAGGCATTATCCAAAATCCTAAACAACCTTCCACGCTGTAGCTATTCCACTGGCAGAGAAAATGAGATCTATGAGAAACATGATTTATCTACACAATTATAATTTACATTTTAATGAATGATGCTGCAACAAACACGCCAAAGTATCTCATCTCTAGCATCTAATTCAGTTGATGCCAGTCAACATGTTCCACTCTTCACCATTTTTACTTGAAATTCCTGGCACCGCTGGCTGTGTAACCTCTTTATTCCACTCCCCACGTATCTGCCATCTGCATCTTTGCCCAAATTAAAAAAGGAAAGCAACCAAGTGGTTGACAGCCACCTCCCAGTGGGAACCACGATGGGGGCAGTGACTGGAGAATTCCCAGAAAGCCATTCTGGTAGAATTCCCAGAAAGCCATGCATCCAGGAACAGGACAGAAGACCTGAATGAACCCAGGGAGAGACTTATGGGCTTCATTCCCTGCAGCAGTTTGCAGAAAGTGCATAACAACACATTATTAGCGTATAAAGATGAAAGGCCTATAAATCTGTACAAGAAAGCCCAGAATCTCTACAAAAGAAATACAATGAAAAACAAAATTCCACATGAAAACTAGGCATCAGCTGTGACAGTGCTTGCTTGATTCAGAAACAACAACCAGGATGTCAAACTGATGCAATAACTCACTCTTCGGGTTTACTTTTTTTAACCAAAGAACTGCAGCTTCTCATTGATTTTTTCAGCAGATTTAAAAATAGATTAGTACATTACTGCAATTGTGGTGGAGTTTTTTAAACAGATGAAGCATAATACATCACAGATACTCCAAGCCTTCGAAATTTTTAAAAATGTGACTTGTTAAGTAGTCATATGCATTAGTAGATAATTTTCTATGAAACAAAAAAAGTCAAAGAGGCTTTTCCATTAAAAGCATCTCTGCCTTGATCCCACCTGCTCTGTACTGGAACCTTTTATTCCACTCTGTGTGTTGTGTGTGTGCCTTTACAGAGATCCTGGAACCCTCGGGTTCAACTGAGCCTTATTACATTTTAAAGCCTTTGGATGGCAGCAGCAAAGTGTTCTGCACTATAAACCAGAACACAGCTGAGCTTTGATGGGTATGCTGCTTCTTTCTACCCCACAAAACACTTTCTAAATGCTATTAAAATTTAGCATACGCCATAATAACCAGGCTGCATTTTTTTCCACATTTAAGTCAATTGACTTTCAAGTTTTATCCTTCCACATACTTTGAATCAAATAAAGTTGTTTCTGCAGCTCAGGAGGAAGAGGATCCGGCTCATCTTTATGAGCAGCAGTTCCATGAGAAAAATTCTGGATAACCAAATAAAGCTGCCAGTGGCCAGTGGAGACAAAGTAGAGAAGTTCTACATTTTCTGTCTTTTCCAGCTATTAGATTATTCGAGAGCGACGGGAAACGTGGAAAGCTCCTGTCAGCGCATCCTCAGGGGAGAGAGACTGCACAGGGAGGACAGGAGCAGGAGGATGCAGGCAAAGGTCACTTTTCACATCAACTGGAGGGGTACTGATGCGAGGTTGGGACCAAAAATAACTCCTGGAAATACGAACCCTGGTGCAGGAAGGGAAGGGAAGCAGACAGTGGGGTCAGGGACCTGTCTCACCCGGAGGGACCCTGTGCTCCCACTTCATCAAGAGAGCTGAGCACTGCCCTCGTCTGGTTTCAAATCCTTTTATATTTAACTCCACTGTGTTGCCCGAAAGGCAAATAATTGTGAAGGAATGTCACTCAGGGAAGACTCTTCAACTGGAGCTATTGGACTCTGTCTCTAACATTACAAATATAATTACAACCATCAGCCTGTGCTAACGAGTGGGAAGGGGAATGATTTGCATCCAAACTGCAGCAGCCTCAAAGCAGAAGATGCTTCTGAAATAGGAACCAGCAAGGCACTGAGCGAGTAAATCCTTCCATTTAAAGTTTCAGATGATATGTAGGAAGTCATGCTAGAAACTCCTCTTTCCTGCTGAGTCAGGATGCAGAAAGGAAAATGAGCCAAATCTGAGTTATCTTCAAAATAACCAACACTGAGGATTTAAAAAAAAACCAAACCCACCATCCACCCCTGCCAGGAGCTGGGGCCTGTCCCACTACCCGTGTGGGTGGAAGGAGGATGTGGCTGGAAAGCTGCAGAGCAGAAACCATCAGACCACTGGGACCAGGACTTACGTAGATTACAGGAAATTTATAGCAGGTAGAAAGAAGAAAACTCTTCTTCAGCTCAGACAGAACATCACAGAAACCTCAGTGGCAGGGTGATTTATCATGTGTCAGACTCAGCTCCTGGCCCAGTGATGGAAGTTTCATCATTTGGAACACTGGAGGTTCTGCACAGCATTAGGGAACACACCCCAGGGCATAATCCACCTTTGGCTCCAGCAGCAGGAGGGATCACCTGACAGATTTTCCCTGCATCTGGTTTATATGATTCCAGGCTTTGGAATTACAAAGAAGTGAGGAAGAAAATGTTGCACAGATCACATTTGATTATCATTTCCTTCAGCTGATGGCACTGGTGCCACAGAGGGGGGTGGGAGCAATGTAACTGCATTGTCCAGCAGTCGACTTACACCGCAGCCTGTGTGCTTTTCACAGGTACTTATTTATGAACAGCCTGAAAACCTGGGGCATTTATCTTCCGGTAATTTCCTCCCCAAGCAGGTGACCAGACAGACACAATGCTTACCCCACGGTGACCAGAGCATGTGCTTGCTGTGACTTATTTGCTCACCCGCAGGCAGCCTCCTGCTGTGAGCTGGATTGGCTTCTACAGAGCACACGAGCAAGCCCTCGCTTAAAATACTCAGGAAACTCTTTCCCTGGATTTTGCCCCCTTTTTTAACCTTCCCATTTCCAGACAATATAGAAAGTGGGAAACACAGCACCTATAAATCCAGGTTATGATCCAGCATCCCAGGGATGCTCGAAGACACTCTTCCACCTCATGGGATCTGGGGATGTTTCCAAGCAGCTCTCCTTAGCCACACACAGTTGGCTTGAGGAGGGTTGTTTATAGTCACTGGCAGTTCCACAAACATCGATGATTTAGTTCCCCAAATATTTGTCTCCCATGAAAGTCGGGAACCTCTCAATTTTACAAGAGTTGTTACAAGTCAGACAAAAGCTATTAATAAAGTGTGAAACCTACAATATCCCCCAAGGGGGATGGAAAAAGAAATCAGCGCTGGAAGGAAAGATCAAGTGCTGCTCCAGTGACAGATGGTGCTCCACCAAAGGTCAACCCTTGGCTCATTCTGCTGCTCATTATTTATTAACAATCTTTCTGACGTTGGCATTACTGCAAGAGTCCAGCGTTATGCAGATAATAAAACGCTATTTTATAGTCCAAGGTCTCCTGCAGGTACAGCAAAAAGTTTGCAAAGTGATTTCAGTGTTGCAGGGCACTTTTGAGGATGCCTGTGCCAGGAGAGCACAGCCAGCCTGCGAAGTGAAGATGAAATGGAAAAGTTTCATAGCTCACCTGCCTGACCTCACACTTCCCCAGACTTTTCACCAGCGTTTCCCACATCTCACCCAGAACAAGGCAGCCAAGGTCACCTGTAACAGCTCTCAGGTTACATCTGCCAGAGGCTGACAGGAAACCTTCCCTACCCAGCTTCCCCACACCTGAGGGCACTGCCAGGGACAGGAGCAGGGGCACTGCTCCTTCCACAGCAGCCACCACGGCAGCAGGGAGAGGGAGCCAGCGCAGCAGAGTGGGAGAACCTCCTCCCACCCCGTGCCTGGGAACACGATGTGCTTGTCACACAATGGACACACCAGGACAGCTCTGTGCTCCCCAGCGACAGTTCTCTCTTTACTGAAGCAAAGAACATGCAATTGGTTTTTTTCCTGTGAGCACTCGGGAAAATGAGCTCAAACAACAGCCAGGACTCTGCTACAAACTGCTCAGCCTAAGAAAAGAGAAAAAGATTCCACTGGCAAAATAAGAGACACTTCCATTGGAGCGAGCCCGCGACTGCCTCCGAGGAATGATCAGCATAAGTATGATTATATCAATAAAAAATAAAAACATCATAAAAAGTAGTCGGGCAGAGATAAGTTTATGACTAATTATGAACAACATGTCATGCCCTGACTCCTTGTAAAATAAAATATAGTCTATTTTTACTATCTGCTGCCATGACTTCCAGATAACAGACACGTTTACTTCCAAGGTCGTACCTTGTTTAACATGTCAAGAGTTTCAACCCCATGCAGAGATACCACCAAAGGCTCCTGCATCCCACAGAACTCACAGGAGCATGACTGTATTTGATCCTCCTTAATGTGGCTTATCAGTAAATATCAACTGAAATTCATTGTAGAGACAGGTTAAGTTCTACATATACATTTATGAAGGCCCAAAATATGTAGGATATTTAGGTTTTTATCCAAGAACAACAGGAGCAAGCACCAGCAAAAAATAAATGCAAATCAAGTACTGATGTTGGCAGCAATTTGGAGCACAGCATCAGCGACTCAAGTACCCAACCACTTTACTTTGACAAATTCAAAACGGTGATTTAACATTTGCACTACAGATGCAGACAAAAAACCTGCAGAATTCTCCCACCCAAATCCAGAGGGAGCTGCCGGCACTGCCTCTGGTGTGATACACCCAATGTGATTGACTCTGGAACAGTGACACGGTACTGGCAGCCAACACACGTTTTCTGAACCCAGTGTCCTCCTAACAGAAGCCCTGCTTTGGCCATCCAAATTGTTTTACTAAAAAGGCCAGATCACTCGATCAGGAATGGAGAAACCTTTTGTATTCTCCCCACGCTAAACTCCAGCAATTTTCAGCATTTGAATTTATGTCTGTAAAAAGTTTAATGAACTTTCAAAGGATTCCAGGGAAGGAGGGAGTAGTGGTAGGCATTATCTGTGGGAACTGCTCCTCCTACAGCGCAAGGGTGAACCAAGAAATAAAAAGAAGCAGAGGGTCCCTTGGGCAACTCAGGAAATGGCCCAAGGTATAAGGAGATGAATGACAATCCCTGCAGCCTCCTAACGGGGTGACAGCCATGGGATATTCCTCTTGCTGTGAGCTTTTTAGAGCCCCGGTTCTGCTGACTGTGAATGCAAACGTGTATAAATAAACAAAGAGCACACTGGCAATGATGTTAAATGATGCTTTGTATAATTATCACTATTCTGTGGTACCATTAACAGGCAGAAGCACAGAATCCTAATGACCAGGTTTGCATGGCAGCCTGGATTTGCTGTCTGACACCACGTGGCCGTAAAACCTCCCCATGAACGCAGCTGCTGATGGCACAAGACCCACAGGCAGACGGCAAGAGTCTGTTTTAGCAACAGACAACCCATTTGGTGCATAAAACCAGCAGAGTCCTACTGCTGGAACCTGAAGTGAGGCTTTCTCCATTTACCCAACAACCTGACAAGAGCCAGGCTCGGCTCCAGCAGCTCTGTATTCCCTGCCCTGTGTGGGAATTGCTGTCCAGTGCAGACCAGGATGCTCGTGGAGCAGAGTGTTTGTGGCCAGGGCCTGCAGGAGCAAACTGGGTCCTGCTGACCAGGGGCCACCCAGGGCCTCTCCTTCACTTCAACTCTAACAACAAATCCAGGTATTTCAGAATTCTTCAGATTCATGACAGCAACTTGAAAGCTTCTCCACCGAGGCCAAGAGCTTCAGGCCAAATGTTTGAAGGTTTTTGTGGGCAGACTGAAGACCATTTCTTGTTACAAGAGAAGCAGCAGCAGGACTGGACTAAGTCAGCGCTGAAGCACCTTCCTTACAACAGAGGACACTCTTTACATCATGTAACTCTTAATGAAACTGAGCCACAACCACAACACAAACCCTACACACCTCCAAGGCACGCAGCCTTGGTATTTTATTTCTCAGCTGTGTACCTACCACTTAACTCTGAAAAATATTACTTATAAAAGATGATTTCTGAAAGCAAAGTTTGGAATTTTATTACACCTCTGGGCTAGACTGGCTGATCTTTGAAGAAACAGGGTTGTACCCTTTTCATCTGATATCCACAGGACAATATTTTAGCAGTGAGAGAGGTCAAAAGAAATAGATCCACAGGGCTCTTGGCACGTGATGCATGTTTAGCCAGCAAGGCAGCACTGCCAGGCTCAAAGGGCACCACACGGCCTTAATAATACAGCCCTCTGGAATTTGATGGATTATCCCTACCAAAGTGGGAAGATACCATCCAAAAGGCCATGAAGCAGATGGAACATGTTAAAAAAAACTCAGAAATGCAGACAAAAAAGAAAAAAAAAAAAAGAGAAAGTAGTGCAGAAGGAATCCCTGTGATGCCACAATCATTAGCAGTGACACACAGACTTCTTAACCTCAATAATCAAACGTTCCTTCCCATTTTACAGAGCATGCAGATTTTAATAACCACTTCTGTTATCACTACTGTGTTACATCTTCACTTTGCTGTGTGAGCCACCACAATTATCCCTTCCAGAGCTTTGTTTATTCCCTAGAGAAGGCAGGACACCCAGGCAGGGACAGCCATGACAGATCACGGTGTGGAGGAGCTGCTGGACACTGACCAAACTGCCCCAGTGCCAGCAGGTAACACCTGTGGATCATGCTGGTGGGGAGAGAAGGGCAGAAGCATCCTTCAGCTGTCCTGAGCCCATCCCAGTTGGCTGCTGCCAACTCCCCATCTTTAAAACTCTACAGCTTTGAAAATGTCACTGTGTCTTCAGGAAGGAGATGGCTTATTGAGAGGTCATTTAGCTGAGGTGAAAACAAGCTGCTGTTTTAAACCTCCACCAAGTTACACTTTCATTTCCCTGCCATTCCCTAATTTCACGTCTTTCCAAGTCCAGGTCTCTGCAGGCAGTACTTCAGTCCAAGGGCAGGTGGTGAGCCATCCACCCCCAGGTGCTGGAACTGCAGCAGGGACCAGCCAGGGACACCAAGGGAGCTGCAGGCTGGGCTTCTTTCCCTCCCCTTCTCCCTTTGCCACAGCCAGCGACGGCTTCTGGGCTGCCTTCCTCCTCTGCCAGAGGACCTGGGGCCTTGTCTGCATCTGGAACAGGAGAAACGTTCCCGCAGGCGAGGAGAGGGGAAAATCAACATGGACAACTGAAACAGTTTGGAATTGCTATGTATTGAAAATTAATTTCTATTTTAACTACAGTTTAATCCATACTTTTCTTTGGTAAATGTGCCGATAGGTGTTTGTCACGCTAAGCAAAACACCGAGTCAATTTGTTTTAAAAGAAATTGATTTGAGAGCATTAGATTCATCAGCATTCCCTTTTTCCAACTGAAAACAGGCTTTGAGTAATGACTCAATATTCTACTCCAAAACAAATCTTTAGTTTAACTTTTTTAAGTACCTGAATAACTTTTTAAAGCACCTGATTAACTTCTTAAAGCAACCCGTGGCTGGTGGGACACTGCCCATCCATCACCACCGCACTCCCCATCAAACCACTGCCGAAACGTTCCCAAGCAGGAGCTCTGCAGACAAAGCTGTTTGTCCTGAGCAGACCCACACCAACGAGCAGATCCATCAGCTCAAATTGCCTGCAGATTGCAAAAGCTGAGCCTCCTCCTAAATCACGGCACGCCACGTCCTGGTTGGAGAGCCGGCTCTCACCGCCACTCCAGATGCCGGGAGATGAGAAGTGCCGGCGTGTCGCTGCCTCCAGAGCCATTTGCTACAGCAGCTCAGAAATTCAGCTGTGCCCCACCAGCACCAGGAGCAGCAGCCCGTGGAGCAGGGAAGGCATCCCCACCCTCGGCCTGTGCGGCTGCTCCCAGCAGCAGTGGATGATTTTCAGCCAACACCTGGCAATTGTATTATTGTTAAACTGCAGCCAAGGTTTGAAGGAGCTGCCTCCTGGGAAGGTCAGGAGAGGATGGAGAGGCTTCCCTGGGGAATCTGGCTGCTCACTCTGTACCGTGTGGCGTGTGGCCATCGCTCTGTGCCGCACGTCCTGTGCCAGGGAGGGGACTGGCAGCCCCCACTGCTCGTTCCACGGCACAGGAACTGCCCTCTGACTGCAAACCACCTCTTAATCTACAGGACCAGGCAGGTGCTCCCAGCACAGGGCAGGAATGACACCAAAACCACCTCACTGGGCAGCGCTGCCTCCCCTGCCACACTCCCCAGCACCAAACTGCTCATGAAGGCGTTCCTGGAGGTGAACCAGCCTTCCACTGTAAATGTTTGACAAATGCTCTCAAAGCTTACACACTTTTCTTAATTTTGGTTTTTAAAACAACAGTATTAGAGGTCTCCCTTTTGGCATGAAACAAAAGAAATGTGACTTTCCGCTTCCCACTCATTTTATTCCATGCTGACATTGCTGAAAATTCTATTTTTAAATAGAATTTCTTTCCGATGATGTATATTGGCAATCAAACGCAGGCACAGCATGGTTTTCTGACAAGTTAAAATTCTATGGTATTTTCTCCTAAATAGTCTTATGTACTGATTACTTAGAAGAGCGAATTCCCTGCAAAGCTGTACCCAGGCACTCAGTTTTTGCTCCAGCTGATAAATGTAAGCAATAAAAATATGTTCCATTCTACAGCAGTGCCTATTAAAATGTAAACACCACTGGAAGATTTTGAGCAGGCTACAGAAACGCTTTATTCAAAAGCAAGAGGCTGTCTGAGGCTGCCAAAACCTGGCACGGCGCATCCATCCGTCAAACTGCGCCGTCCAGCAGTCAGTGGGACAGAGCCACGGGGTCAGACTGGGAGCACTGGTGCTGGGACTGTCCCTGCTCAGCCTGCAGAAACCAGGAGCTGCCATGGGAGCAGGACATGAGTTCCAAGGGAGCACAGCACCCTGTGTTCTGATGGGAGAACGATGGCACGGGGTGCTTCCCCTCGGCCATTGTTGGAACCCAGGGGGTTCCTATGGCATCTCAGAATGATCCAAACCCTGCTCAGGAGGCTTTTCAGCCTTGCCAGAGGTGTCGGAGAACCTGGATTGATACTGAGAATACCTTTGGCTTTGATTTTTATCCATGAGACAAATTACTAACTTATAAGAAGAATTGCAAGTCACCAGAGTTTGAAGAGTAGAATAGTAGTAATTATAGATGAAAAGGGAAAGATTTGGACCCATGTCCAGGGGGGTTTGAGATCTGTACAGGGGGGTCTGGGAGTCAAGATGGAGAATTTTTACACGTGGCATGTTATCTTATGTTCTTCTTCATCATCTCCATCTTCTTGGTGATGTTGGCACTTTTGGATTGGTTTGTCAGAGAGCTGGACAATGTAATGTAAGGGTCACGGATTGGAAATTAATGGTAAACATTGGATACGGAGTTTTTAGTATAAAAGATTAGAGCTCACTCGGGGCAGGCACAGTGTGTCTCTGGACGCGTTCTGTGTCAACCCTGGCAGGGCAGAGAAATCTCTCTTTAATAAGGACTTAATAAACTGCCTTGAGAACACGAACAAACGACTCCAGACTACTCCTTCAACAGCACGGGCCGGAAACCTGGACTTTCCTACATATTGCGGGGTCTCCTGGGGTTAAGGAGATCCCCGCATTTGTGGCGTCCCAGGCTGGGCACGAAGACCACCACAGGCCATCTCTAAAGAAGCCCCTGCCAGAGCTGTGGGGAAGGAAATGTGTCCCATGTTGAGCAAACTTTCCCACCTCTGAGGTCAGAGAGGCATCTACAGCCTGCATGAAAAGCAAGATGCTGATGAACCAAAATTCAGAATGTCCCTCATGAATAATTCACTGAATGTGTGCGAGTAAGCTACAGCAGTGTAAATATATGTATGGCTACAAAAAGATAGATGCAAATTAACAAAGGAATGGCTCAAGTTACCCACATGGAAAAATACCAGTGACCTGAGGATGTTTGATTCATATGGCTCAGGCACATCAAACTGTAACTAAAGAAACAGCCTGAAATTTATCAAACCGTGGTGTGAAGTGTCCTCCTACCCATTCACTCCAGACATTATAAATCCTCCTCACTTGTTTATATTCGGGTTTTTCCTCAACTCGAGTTTTACTCTCCCAGCCCATCATCTCTGCCACACTGGCTGAAGTCCCCCACTGCCCACGCCACACGAGCCATCAGCTCAGCACCACCCTGTCCATTCTTGGCAGTGAAATTACATGAATAACCATTACCATGGTAGGCCAGCAAGTGCATTAAAACCCTGGAATTCATATAAACAACAGAAGAACATAAATGACAGACATAGGTGCAGGGTCCATCGATCATCCCCTTCTCCCTCACAGCAAGAAATGTGGGATCACATTAAAAATAGAACAGACACCTGCAACTAGATGGGTATTTATACAGAATATTGTGACAACTGTCATTTCACATTAGTCAGCAAGATCCCACAGGACTTGGAGAAGTATTAACTGTGCTTCATTTTTTGTTTACTGGCAAAATATAATAAAATCCGGTTTCTTCATGGCTTCCTGGTGGGGATTGCTCCTCTCCCTGAAGTCATTGATGAAATAAGGATGCTCCTCCAAGAGCCTGGATAGAAAACACTTTACCTAGGCACTGGAGTATGGACAGAGGGGGAGTTTTTGTAATTCTTCACCTGGGACTCATCCATGCTTCTTCATGATGTTTTGATGATGCCAAATTCAAAAATTACCATAAATGACCCAAAGTCAAGGCAGATCCAATGAGTGATGGTTATCTGATCAATAATTTGAATTATGACCCCCAAACTGTGAAGATCAGAGAAGGACTGTGCACTCCTAAGAGCCCATTTCTTGAACAAGTTCCTAAAAGATCTGGAGGAGGAAAATTCTAAATTCCAGAGTCAGAGGTACAGAGGCACTTCTGTTTATTTACAACAACAAAAATGCTTTGCCCAGACAGATGAAACATTTCAAGGTCTTGCTTGTTACCTTGAGCCTCATGCAATAAAAATAGGACTTTTGTGAAGGTCTTAGACGCTCCTTTTATTTGGTGAAAGACATTGACATCACTGGAAGCAAAATGTATCCTCAACAGCAATGTAGTTCTTGTCAAAAAACACACTGTGCCCTAGATTTTACCATCATCACAGTTAATCATTTATACACCGTGCAGAGGCACGTGGTGCTCACTGAGAAACACCAAGGCCCACTGTGTGTCCCAGAGAACGTGCAGCAAGTACAGGGAAGGTGAACAAGGACAGAGGAAGAAATACCTTGGATACAACTTCTGATGGGCAGGGCTGGAGAGACAAGGGATGATGGACAAGGAGACAGAATTGGAAGGGACAAAAGGAACCAGAGAAACAAGGGTGAAATCAGGACAAGGACATGTTAACAAGGCAAAACTCAAGAAACTGAAGAAGAGGATCTTGAAACAGATGCAGAAAGGGCCAAGGAGTTCCAAAGAAAAGGTGACAGGATTGGGATGGCAGACAGAGAGTGCTGAGTGCATCAGCGGTTCAAAGAAAGCCACTGGAAGGAGGAGGGTGTTACCAGAGCACAGGAAGGCTTTCAGCAGCAGCAGCTGAAAGAAACAGTGGAACATCTGTAGTCTTCTGGAAAGTGCCACAAAAATGTTGCTTTAAAACAAGTCACACAAAAGAAAAGACAGAACTGCCCTGATCAGAAATACAAGGTAAATGTAATGTGGCACAGTGGAAAATGGAGAACTGATCTGCCTGTCATTTGATGCCACCAGAAGCATTTTATAAACACACATTAAAATTCAGGTTCTGTTTCTGAGTGCCTCTTGCTGAGGGAACTGGAGAGGGCACGGCCTTGACTCGTGTCCTGGCTGGCACCGAGGTCCCCAGCTGTGCCCATTCAGACCTGTGCACCCGACAAAGGCCATCTGGCAGTGGCCTCTGACACCCCAGTGTTCCCCTGCCCCGTCCCCGTGTCCAGGGCATCTGGGCTTGTTTGTATCAACTCATGTTGAAGCACAGCCTGTCACACAACTCCTTGTCATCTGGGCTGGGAATTGGCTCAGTGATTCAACCACGCTTCCCTCCCATCCCATCAGTGGTTGGTCCAACCCCAGTTGTCACCTGCGCAGCAGACAGGGACAGGCCACCTGTCCTGGACTCTGCAGGGCTTGGAGGAACCTGTCATGGCACTCTCAGCCAGGTGGAAGACATCCAGCTGTGGGCTCCTAAAAGAAAGGGGACAGATCCAGCATGGCCATACACAAAATGTTTGACCAGTACAAGTGATCAGCCCCTTGGAGCAATATTTCCCAAGCTTACAGCAAGCTCTCAACGTTTGCCCATCTTTACATCATGACCAACATCTTTTTGGAAGATAAAGGCACAACAACTGAATCCAGGCATCAGTAGGTGGGATTTTCCAATGTGTGCTGTGCAGGCCATATGATCCAGATGCCTTAAGTTATTAGCTTTCCTATTTTCCAGATTCTGTACTGCCTTAGCGTGTAATTCTGAACTCATATAAAGTGTTGGCAAGTTCTCCTCACAGTTCAGTCAAAAAATCCTTTTCCAGCCCCAGAACCAAGGACACCGTGGCAGCTTCAGGCCCAAAAAGGGCAAAAAGCAGGGAATTGAGGAGAGCAATCTGGGAGGATGGGACTGCATAACCTGAAGCTGTAATTGGACAATTAACCCCAAAATGTAAATGGACCAAAACTTATAAAAGTGTGAAAACTCGGGACCCGTTGTCCATCTTGGGTGTAGTCACAGCCAGGCTCTTGCCCAAGGTGAATCCTCTGAAGGACTTTAATAAATCCCTACTTTATTCCTTTAACACTGTCCAGCCTCTGTTCTAGGTAGCCTCTCATGGCATCAATCCCAGCTGTTCCTCTTGACCTTGCAATCTGTATTTTAATTAATGTGTCCTCCTGGTTACAGAATATCAAGGATATCAAGGAACATTACAGCTAACAATCTTGTGCTTGGGGGTTTTCTTCCCACCATGGATTTTCAACAACTGTTACACATTTTTCTTTGATTTTGATAATCTAATGTTAAAATCACGACCTATCCCCAATCCACTTCAGATTTTGTTTGTTTAATCAAGAGTTGAGCAATTTCAAGGATTTTTTACAATTCAAATACTGGGTGGTTGCACGCTGAGCCAATCCTTTGATATCTGAAAAGTTCTCCAATGCCAACCTAACAGTTTTAATCTTCCTGGTATTGCAGGCAATCTAGTTGATCTTACAGACAATTCTGATTAAATGAGCTTTTTTTCTCTCTCCAGTTCTCACAAAAATATATAAAATATTTACTAATGTGATACAATGAACTTTATGTTCTTTTTCTGCTTAGAGCAACACTTGGTGCACAGGTGCTGACATTTCTTAGTCATTAAAGAAACTAAACCTAAAATTCTTTAACACTATTTTATTCACTATTCTACTGGGGTTTTCTTCTAACAGCAGTCACTGCACAGCTCTCATAGGTTATATATAAGAGTTATTTTTGTGGATAAAAGACAACAAGAAGTCAATAATCTTTGGCAGACAGCCTTCACTGTTCTGCTAGCACAAGCGCATCCAACTGCTGATGAGCCTTAATGTTTCCCTGATATTGTTTTCTGCTATAAAATGGAAGATCTAATCTATGCTGAAGGTCAGTCCCCACCAAAGACTGCAATCAGTGATAGCCTTCATAAACTCACTGAAATTTGTAATATTGTGTCACAGCAGTGGCTCTGTCACAGCAGTGGCTCCATGGATGTGTCCTCTGCTGCAGGCCTGGAAGTGCCCTCACTTCCGCACCGCTCCTTGTGCACGAGGAAAGGCTGATCCATAAATCAAACCAGAGCATGTGGAAGCTGCTGGCACGGGCAGTAAAACCCCAAACACACTTCATGAAGAAGGATAAAGCCATGCCCACATTCCCCAGCGGCACCCACCTCTGCTAGGCACACACGGTTACTTGCATGTAGGGCAACAGCAGGAGAAAATCCATCCTCTCGGTGATCAACTCTAAATGCACAACATCTTTTAGAAAAGATCATAACTAAAACCTAGACTTCTTGCTGTACCTTGAAGTCAGACAATATAAGGGACTTTTAATGAATAATTTAGGTAATTAAAAAGTCAAATATACAATATGCATGAAGCAGCATCAGTGGCACAGTGCTCCTCATCCTGGCCAGCGCTCCTGCCAACACATCACTGTGGCTCCATGATGGGTGCAAAGGGTTTTCCACACAAGCCTGAGCTTGGCTCATGTTGGAGCATGTTTTGACACAACATGTATCAAGTATGTTGGGTAATTGCTGCTGGAATTCAACATGTGCTGTATCTCATCTAGGAAATGCAATTTATTGGCTGTATTCCAGTAAAATAACTTTATGGCTTTCTGTCATGATAAATAACTGTTAATAGCATAATGGAATTAATATTTACTTTGAAGCTGTGCTGTCTATTCAAATAAAGTTGCTATATATAGATTCATCCCCATGCTGCTGGGCTTCTAAACACTCAGAACTGACAAGACAACAGGCAAATATTAAATTCCAGTTCCCTCCAGCCATTAATAAAACTTTAGATTTGGGGTTTGTGATTGAAACCCTTCTGAGTATTTTATACAGCTATGATATTTCAAGAAGTGTTAATTCAAATGTGTGACAGACAAGGCAGGAAGGGCTTTTGGGGTCTGGGAGCTCCCTCTGCCTGCCCTAAGAATGGAGACAGTATAGGATGGTGGGTCTGGACCACCAGGCTTGGAGCTAGGGGCAGAAACCTCAGCAAGTGTTCACCGGAAAGTTCTTTATTTAACATGCAAAAATTGATCATGTTTTTGTCATCATAAATGTACTTTTTATAATTCCAACAAGGAGAGATTAAAGAGACGCTGAAGTCTAACCATGTCTCTTCTTCACGGGCATGAGGGGAATTACACAGTAGGCAGGAAAGGAGATGCCATTTCACCTTTTTAAGCTCAAAAACATGCTTCCTTTTAGTAGGAAAATGCTCCAATAAATTGTCCTGGCTATGGTAGGACATTACACACACACAGTGGAAACCTGCCTGCAAGGACAACAGTGAGCCTGACCAACAGAAGCCAACTCTAAATTCCAGCACAGAAGGACAAGGAAGGGCCAAGCCACTGCTCTCATCATGCTCAGAAGTGCAGCAGGAGGATTAGGCAGTGCAGCAGAGTCACAGGCGTTGCAAATCCTCCTCCCAGTGCTCCAGCATGCTGGTGTCACCTCATCTTTCTTTTACTCAAAATTTCTTCATGGCAACAAGCACACAAAAACTGCAGGCAAAGTGTAACCATCAACAGATACACCCACGCAGTATCAGAGAGTGTCTGGGGTCAGACAGAAGGCAGAATCTTCACAAACATATTTACAGTGCTCTAAGACGCTGCAGTCCTCTGGAGCATGGGGCCTTTTAATGGAAAAACACCACGTATATGTCGTGACAAGTGACAAGGAGCCACTCCAGCAGCATGGTGCTGTCCAGCAGGGACAGAGGGATGTGTGGTGGGGACTGCAGCGGGTCAGTGCTGGCCAGAGCAAAGAGGTGTTGGGGCACTCAGCCCTGCCACCACTGCCACATCCCCCTGCAGAGGCACCAGGACAGCCCCAGCAGCCCTCAGGCTTTGCACTGGGACAGCAGAGTCTTCACTGATTGATTCGGATGCCTGAACTCCACCTCAGAAGGGTTCAGAGCTATCGTACCTTATCCTGAGAACTCAGCCAAACATCAAAAAAGCGCGGCTCTGCCAAGCGCTGCAGTCAGAGATGGACACGGAGCCCTGCCTGGTACATTGAGCTGTGCCCAGCTGCTGTCCGGGAGCACGGAGGGGCTCAGCTGCGGGGGGATCATCTCCACCACACGGAGCAGGGGTGCAGCAGCGGGGCTGGGGCCCGGGGCCGCCCGCAGAGCCCCCGGGACGGCGGCGGGGCTCTCCCGCACGGAGCTCGCCGCTGATCCCCGGCAGCCACGCGATGGCAGCAGAAATATGGGAACACCGGAGCGGGAAACGCGTTATCCACCGCTCCGAGGAAAAGGCATTCCGCAAAGACGAGGCAATTGCTACATGTAAGCCAATGTCTGCGATGGTTTTAGGACAAGCGGAGAGTAGAGAAACAGTTTTTCTCCCCGAAATACAGTAATTCACGCTTTCTACATTCCTGATATTGCCGACAGAGTCACTCGGGCTTCCCTGCTGTAGCGGCAACTTCAATCTGACCTACGGCACACACAGCAAGATTCGGAGCACAGCTCCTGCTTCACTAAATCCCTGGGACAGATCCCGGCTGGGACCAAGAGAACCCCTTGCTGCCGGCGCTGCCAGGCCCGTCCCTGCTCCCCTCCATCGTATCTCCCTTCCACTGCACTTCACTTAAGGGTACTAGGGGGCAATTAATGCATTTTATGTCTAAAAAGTGTCCAAACACCATCTAATTAATCCTTATCTCTTGCCTATAAAAAGGGAAGTAAATAATATCCTACAAAGGGGTGGCCATTCAAACATCCCTGACGTGTCCATACTCTGAAATCCTCTCTGGCCAGGTTCTGTGTCTGTGTTGCTTGCTGGGGATAACACCAGATTATGTTTAGGAAATCCAGTACCTTCAGACCTTCCAACAAGACTCTGCTCTCCCAGCTCCCCCTCCCTACTCACACCTTGGCGAGCAATATCCCACTTTCCAATACGAACTCAGGAAATCAAAATGTTTAGTGCACCCCTGACACACACAGAATTAGCAGCAATACAGAAACGAGGTTTGCCTTCCTGCCCAACGCACGGTGAAATAAATAAATAAAGAGGAGCTCACTAAAAGGCAGGCAGGGAAGGCAGAGGCACCGAGGCTCCTCTTCCTGTGGAAGCCCTTATCTCCGTCACAGCCCACAATACAATTACAAGATTACAAGGCACATGCTGCTCCAGCATCTGGATCCTCCATGCAAACACAGGGATCCCTACAGAACAAGGAAACCTCTTAATCTGGTGAGGAATGGCATGGATTCTCCTTGCAGCACGGCTCCCACTGACCCCTCTCCAGGCACCACCTCCAGGGACAGACATCACCTGGAGTTCACATCTGTCCACACAAGCACAGAAAGAAACTGTGTGGTCAAAAAGGCAAATGCTGACCACCCACTCTGGTCCAAAAAGCAATGACCTTCATTTTGTTTTGCTGTAAAGTGTCTCATCTACATTGCAAACCCAGCAATTAAGTCTGTACCAGTACCCCTCCATTCCTCCATCCCAGTCCCCAGCACGTTAAACCCAGACCACAGAGCCAGCAATCCAATCTCCATATATTTTATTCTCAATATATTTCATTTCTGGCCACTGATCTTTAGATCTCCTATTGGATTTTGTTTTCGTAAATGGATTTTTCCACAGAGCTGGCAGAAAATAGATTTAATTTCGAATTTCTCTAAACTGAAATAGTCAATATAAATGTCAATGTGTGTTTGTGCCATGCAGCCAGTGAGGCGACACAAGGCTCACATTTCAGAGGGGTGCAGGGGCCTGCCAGTGTGTTTTGTGTCTGTATACTTGTTCTCATGCTTTCTTTCATAAGGATGACTTATATATTTATTAAAATTTTTGTTTTGCTGTTTTGTTTTGGGGGTGCAAAAAGCCGCATGACGTCCAGCACTGCTTTGCAGGCCAAGTCAAGAGGCAAGATTCCCTGTCAGCAGAGGATTCTGCAAACTGACATTCCCACAGAATGGCCTGGATTGGAAAGGACCTCAAGGACACTCTGCCATGGGCAGGGACACTTCCACTACTGTAGGTCCCTGGTTCCCTCTCTCCCCCCAGCACCAATTTCTCAACAATTCCAATCTAGCCTGATGTTAATGTCATTAGTCCGCAGAGATCCTTTTGGAATCATTTACATCCAAACTGTCTTTTTACATCCTAAATGAAAAATGCTCAGACTTCAGTGAATGGGATTTGAATTACAACCCTACCACATGTGGCTCAGCTTTATTCACGCTATTTATTAAACAGGGGAAAAACGGTGATGCAGTCAATTAGAGAGCAATTACCTGAGCGCTGCTGCAAACCTGTTGCCTTGCACTGCAGAGATGGTGGTTGCCCTTGACTTGGAAAGAACTTGCCTACCAGAAGTACCTGCCCAAGGCCCTGATCTCAGCTGAACCTTCATTCTGAGACACCCAAATTCTAGGAAAACTTTTACTGATGAAGTTAAATAAGCCATGGCAATTAAAGGATTAGGAATGTTATGGGTCTTGTGAAGAAAATAAATTGTCTGGACATGTACAGGGCATTAGGAAAAAAAAGCCAAAACTCAAGAGAATTTGCTGTGACTTTATGTTACTGCAGGAGAATACATCAGGACCCTGATATACAAAAGGATTATTGATATGTATGTTCCCTTCTGAAGAGACTCCCAGGAGATCCATTCTGGATTTAACAATAATCCATACTCCCCTTCAGAAATGGCAAAACAATGCTTCCATTTCCCAGGACTGCCTCCAACACAGGAATCGTTAAGATGCCATCACAACCCTGCATTCCAAGTGCCATAAACATCAGCTGGAACAGGAATAAATCCCAGCTCATGAGCAGTCAACACTTCCACATTTCTGCATCAGCATCTGCCTGTGGTGCCCGCTGTGTAGACGTGCACACTGCAAAGGTGATTGTGCCACAGCAGAAGTGGGGAGATGCTGTTGGACTCCATGGTCTCTAAGGAGCTACAGGGAGTTATTGGAGAGGCTGGTTGTAAAGGGGATCAGTCAAACCTCGGGAGAGGTGTCAGGACAATGTTATTTGCAGCAGTGATGAAGAGCAGCAAAGTGTCTCTCCTTGTGAGCAGTTTCTCTCTTGTTCAGGGCTGCTTGTTTGCATTAATGTATGCACACGTGTGTATCGTGTGTCTTATTTCCACAAAGCCTCTCACATTAAACTCTCCTTTCTCCTCCAAAACCATTCCACAGTACTTCTCTGAAATGCATTAAGCAGACTGACTGAACAATGTGATCCTAATTAGTTTGCAAACTACACAGCTCACCTCTGAGGGCGAGCAAAGCCCATGTAAATTAAAGTGAATTGGAGCAAATTGTCTCAGGCTGCCCAAGGAATCGCTCCCCAGATTCAGGCTGCTTAAACGTGCCACCTCCAAGGCTGCTCCCACCCTCCCAAGACAACCGAGTAGATTTCACCCACGATAGCAGGGAAAAGAGAGATGTAAAACCCCTTTGCAGTTCAATATTCCACAGTGGGCTATTTTGCACAATGCAGAGCACCACATTTGGTCATTTACCAAAAGCAAAAGTCTGGTCCTTCGCAGGTGCCCCCAGCTCCAGGCTGCAGAGGCCACTGATGCCACCCCCACTCTGGTGACCCAGGGCAGGCACAGGGACGCTGCCAAAACCCAAATGCTACAGTAACCTGTGAGAAGTTTTGATGGTGATGTCCCAGGGTTTATGCAGTAATTGAATAATCTAAAATTTTCATTCCTGTCCTCATGGATTAATCTGCAATAGTGTTAAGGGACTGTTATGATATTAATTAAATACAAGTCCTGCATACAAAATTGATACTTCGCATCTCCATCTCCACAAGGGAGTTTCCCTCCTAATAAGACTGAAATCAAGTTTTACTTTTTTGTAATTTTTTTTTTTAAGGAATTCATAAAGATTATGATATTGTACCAAGGTAACAAACACCAAATCTACAATAGATCAAGGTATTTCAAATACAGAAGCTCTGGTGCTTGGAGTGTGACCAGGGGCACAGCCTTGGGACAGCCCTTCTCCACAACCACTTCTCAGGCACTGGCGTTTGGAGAGACTAAAATATCCTTGACACAGAATAAAGAGCAGCAGGATCAGCGTCGACCTTCCAAAACGCAGATGACAAGAGGGAAATTCACTATAAAAACATGACCTCGTTTTAATTTTAGCAGCCGTTTACTACGAGTTCACGTGAAGGCACAGTTACACTCTCCTGGAAAAGTTTACACACAAGAAAAGGCAGAAACTTAACAGCTGAGCAACATGGAGCAGCACCATCCGGAATCATAGCAAAGCTATTCCAACACTCCCCTCACTATTATTTATTAGTTAAAAATTTTAATTATGTGAATTGATTAGGAACACATCACCAGGGATCCTAATTAATTAGAATTTTAAAAAGGATCACAGACCGGAGATTCCACAAAGAATTGCACGAAGAGTTGTATTAAGGGAAAGGCCAAATTAACTTCTCCTTTCTGGTTTATGCAGTTTTTTCTAACAGGACTGTGATCAGATTAACCAAGCAATACCCAAACTCCTCCTGAACAGCACTGCTAACCAAGGCAACAGCTTGAGGATTTCAGGCCGTTTTCATTTAACGTCCCCTTGGTTAAGTAGTTTACTCCTCTTAATCCATATTTATTTAAATGAGTGTATTCCTAGTCAAAATAGTTTATTCCTTATTTATGTCCTAAATTTGCTTTAGCTGCCTCACCCATGCTCACCAAATCCTTCTATATGGTTCTCATAGACATCAACATCCCTCAGGATCTGATGCAGCCTTTTTGTTTCAGAACGTATTTTTCTATTTACCCAAAACTTGGAAAGACAAAGGAGCCGTCACATTGACAACACTTGGGAAGGAATTAATTATTAAATCTTCTAATACAAACCCCTGCTCAGAACTGGCTGGTCAGTAGTTTCACAGGCCAGCATGCTCCTCCTCCCTGCCTCCGAGCTGCCATTTCCAGAGCAATGTTTGGATGCTATTGATGCTCTTGGCTGTCGGCTCTGCAAGTACTTTTCCATCAGTGCGACAATGATCCCTATTTATCTTCTGGCTGCAAGAGTCGCTGAGATGATCTGGCAGTGCCACAAGGCAGACAGTTATTTCATGCCCTGTTAAACCCTAATGCGGCTAACTACGGTATCACTCCAAATTTGAAAAAAGCCTTTTTTTGTTATTTTAAATCTGCTGCCTACGTGTTCAAGTTGAGAACATTGTTTCCTTTTAGAATGGTATCAAAAACCTAAATCCAGAACGCTGTCTGTAAAGTACCAAGGTGTACTGATTAAGTAGTTAATTAATAAGGTTAAAACAACATCATTCTGCCCAAGAAACACCTGGAAGTCAAGAAAACAGACAACTTCTGCATTGTTCAGAACAGAGACTGGCAGTGACCACCCAGGTGCTGCCTGCAGATGAGAGGGTCCAAGTACCTTCTTGAAGACAGAAAATCAGGTACTAAAGGGCTCTCAAGCTGGAGAAGGATGTAGGAATGAATGGCTAAACCCTGGTACATCCAAATCGCAAAGCAAATAGTTTAGCACTTATTTTCCTGAGTGGCGAATGTGATCAGCCACAAGGAGAAACCCTGAAAGCTGTGCTTCCTCCAGCTCCCATGATGTACCCATCTGTATTTGTTACTTTCCAGGAGACACACTTCAGTAAAACAGAAATTAATGGGTTCAGTGCAGGGCTCTTTGAGCTAAACACAATCACTACCACATCCATGCAGTCAGGCACCGAAGGGCTGGATAGCTCCAGCTTTGGAATAACCCCAAGAAAGTCCCATTTATTTTCTCTTGTGCTCATGTGGCAGCCAAAGGTCATCAACAATCTTTTGCTACAGGTAAAGGGACAGCACAGGGTCTGGTGTCCTGCATCGTGAAAGTTTACAGAAGTTAATTAAATCACGCTCTGCAAACCCGAAACAAAAATAAGGCACCATTTCTGTGATGATGACTTTTTTTTTTTTTTTGTGCTTGTCATAATAAAACATTGTTATTGGATGTAAAAATTATGGAACAAAGTTATGCCTCTCTGGTGTAATATAATGCAATCCATTTAATACTATTTTAAACCCCAAAACCTCATTAGAGCAGACAGAATGTAAGAATGACAAATGGGCTAGGAGGAAGCTGGAGCACGAGATGAATTCTGGGCACTCGTCCCCTTCCCGTTGCTGGCGCTGACTTTGGGAATGCCAGGGCAGTGCCAGCCCCCAGCACCACGAGGGGAGCACAGGGTGCCCATCGCCCCACGGCAGGGAGGTTCATGCCTCACACAGCATCTGCCAAGGCAGGCGTGGGGGTGAAGCTGCAAAGCTCAGCTTAGCCCCAAGTTCAGCCTGGCAGACAGGCCTGGAGACACAGGTGAAGCTCTGCCTGTCATGGACACCCCAATCACCCCAAACCCAGCCAGGCTCACAGGCTGTCAGCTGTGAAATCAACCCGGCCTACACAAACACACACCCGGCAGCCGCACACTCCTTGGCCAAAATGACACAGCTGAACACTGCAATTACACATTTTAACAGCCTTGTGGCCCCAAGTTTGGGATCCAATGTTGGCAATTTAGCCCTGCTGCCTTAGGAATGAGCTGAGCACAGCTCTGCAGGTGGGTTTCTGCTACCAGAACAAGTAATTGCCATTTAATAAATATAAAACTTGAATAAATGCACTTGTTATCTGCACCTGTGGAAACCTTTAACATCACAGTGATCAAAACAGCTCATGCAGATGGAGGTTAAGAAAGAAAAGTGGTGTCAAACAATGACAGATTTTAGAAAAAACTAGCTTATTCCAGAAATAATGCCTCAGGTGAAATCACTTGTATGAATGTGTCCGAGTGGCTGAATATTGTCAGCAGAGCACAGGTTCTCTCAAAACACACATGGATTCTGGGCCAAATTCGACAGAAATTCTACCCCTGCATACAGCAAGACCAACACTCCATCAGCACACAGCAATTACAGCAATTGCTACCAAAACCTAGGCGAGATTTGTGAGAATCAACTCGGACCCACTCCAGCTACCATGGTTACAGAGTGCAGTGCAGCCCACCGTGAGGTGTCGGGTTGCCCTTGGGCAGTGCCTGTTACAAAAACCGCGGAGTTTACCGGGAGATGCTCAGTGTGGAGCCACCCTACAGCCACACAGCCCAGCCAGCAGCCACACAGGCAGGTGGGGAGGCTGTACCCACAGCTGAAAGGACTCACAAAGAACAAGTGTCCTTGCTGGGGGTGGGGTGAGCTGTGGTTTAACCCCAACCAGCAACTGAGACCCAACACGGGGAGCAGATGGAATTCAGCAAACAGGAGTATTTTTCTGAAGGTGTTGGGTTGAGGTGTTTGGGGAGCTGTCACATCCTGGCCCAGCACAGCCCACAGCCACCCCCACCACGCTCCTACCTCCACTCCTTGCACCTTCAGCTTCATGTGATCCTCTCTGGTGGTCTTCCCGTCTTTCCTTTTTTTCCAGCAATATCCATCTTTCCTGTATTTCACTTTCTTTCTGTTGTACAGGATCATAGAACCATTCTGTGGTCTAAAAGCAAGAAAAAGGTTTGGGTTACATAAAGCAACAAAAACAGACTGAAAGTGTCTATGGAACAATGTCCCACAGACCAGCAAAAGGCTCCACAGAACAGGAACAGCAACAGCCAAGATTTAGTGTCAAATAAATGCTTCCCTTTTGTTGCTGTTACCTGGCTGAAGTGATGTCTGCAGACTCTTCCATGAGGATCTTTTACCTAATGCAGGAAGTGCCAGTGATAGGTTAAAGAAAAAAAAAAAAAGTTAAGTCTGATGAAACAGCCAACATTTTCACTGGATGTATTTTGACTGCTACATGCTGAAAATTAGAAGGAAAGAAAATTTAGAGGAAAAAAGAATTGTTGTTATTTAATTACAATTTCTCTCTCTTGCTAACACATCAGCAGAATGAGATTCCAACCACCTCTAAGGCTGCACCAGGACATGGATATTGGCTTAAAATTACAATAAACAAGCAAAAAAGAAGAGAAGAATAAAAGCAGGAGCTTATACATAGGTTTCACACTTCTGCTTAGATCAGTGCTAGACGGGGAGTAACCTGCTCCCTTTCTGAGCACTTTCTCCACTTCAAAGACACAGGAAAACTTCTTCCACTTGAAAACTATGATGGAAATTTGCAATGTCCTTAAAGGCATGGTGATGCCCAGCAGACAGGAGCCAGTAGTTTGGGTGTAGAGAGATTTTGCTGTTAGCTAAGCCGAATCACAACCGAAGCAAGTCTGCTGTAACACTGAGAAATAACAAATACCCTCCAAGCTGGGATGCAGTGGGCATTTTTTCCATGTACACACAAATATTTATTGCTTGTGGCCAGAAACTTAAGCCCTATCCTCCCAAATTACATCTCTTTCTATCCCCCAGGTCCCAGCAGCCTGGACCCAAGGGCTCAGGGAGGCTGCTCCTCTTTTCTTCCTCCTATGCATCACTCTGAAAATAAACACTCAGGTGTCAGCACAGCCACGGTATCTGTTTGACAGCAGTGTAGATAGTGCATTAATTCAGTGGAGGTATCATGTATCTCATTTCAATGTTTATTCTACAAACCCCCAGTCCCTGCACGTGTCAGCTCAAACCCTTCTCACAGCACCAGAGATCCCCCAGGCACCGTGGGGCTGTGTCCCGTGGCTGAGTCACCCCGTGGTCAGGGCAGCTCTGCACTCACACACGCAGCACTTGACAAAACCCTGCTCAAAGGAGGCTTCTGATGCCAGGGAAATCCTGCTTCCCTCACCCCCAGCGCCACGCGGGCACAGGCAGGGCAGAGCTGAGCTCTGCAGCCTCGCTCTGCTCTGCAGGGCTGGAACTCGGCTTGGTGGTTGATTTCTGCAATGAAAAAGGAACACAGTGAGAGGGCACCGGCAAAGCAGTTAACGAGATTTACAGAAAATAGAGCCAATGAAACCAAATCTCTTAAGGATCTCTGGAGCAGTTTTCAATTTTGATAAGAGTGTATCGAGCTGCTTTAAGGCTCACGGAAAGAAGCTGGTTTTCAAAGATAACTTCACGAGATGAGATGCAATTTGAACCTGATGTACACTGCTGCTGTATTTCACCCGCTGTAAGGAAGAAGAGAGGAAAGCTCTGCCCTGCTCATCCCTCAGCATTCAGACACAGCCGAGTGTGGCAAGAGCAGCAGGCGAGGCCTGCCGGGGATTCCCACAGCACGTGACAGATGCGACTCCAGCCCAAATCTCTGGGGGTTTTGCCACTCAGCCTGAATTTGGGGATTTCCTTTTTCCCTTTGTAGATGACAGGGACAAAGTCACAAGCCAGAGCGCAGGCTGAAATTCTTGATCGGCTCTGGATTTCCTCTCCTTTATGAGCCTGTGGTATTTAAAAGCTGCCTAATCTCTATTTTGGTTTCTTGCCTGTGGCCTGAGGGAAGGAGGGGGAAGGACAGGAAGAGTAATTGCAAAGCAGAAAGCCTTTTGTCTCAAGTATTGATGAGATCTGGGATGTTTTCCTCCCTCTCACCCTGCTATGCACCACCAAGGCTCCCACAAATTGCCACAACAGCCTAAAAGCTACTTTTGCTCAAATTGCTCCTGCTACAGCCAGGAAGAAGAACCTAAATTCTATTTTCCTACTTATTTCTAATGCAAACAATCATCCCCTTCAGCTATTGGGTCGGGAACCTGCTCATTGCTTGGGGTGACCCAGGGCTCCTGAAAGTGCTCAGGAGAGATCCAGGCCTGGATAAACCAGAGTTTTCCTCAGTAAGACAAAGAGAGGGAAGAATGGAGGAAATGGGATTTCCATGGAAGATTTTCCAGAGATGTCATTTTGGATTTGACCCTCAGCTCAGCTGTGCATACTGACCTCTGGCTCTAAATCCTGTCCTGAGTGGGTTTTGTTTCTTTTGGATTAAGTCCCCCACCTGGGTCACTGGAATCTAAACCTATCTTCTTGTTAACAGGAACCAGATGCAAAAAAGGAATAAACAAAAAGCAAGTTAAAATTAGGATATTTTTGGTCAACTGATGCTTCATATCTTCCTCTCCATTAGTGCTCAAATTTAGGTCCCTCTGGCCTGAAGGATGGAGATTTTCCCCTAATCACATTACTGCAATATTAAAAATGCTGTTCAGTTTAACCAGTTCTCTCTAAATTGTCACATCGAGATGTGGTAAATGTCAGACATATCAGTTAATGAAAACTACGTTTTACTGCCTCAGGAGCTGGGGGTGCCAAAAGGGAATTGCAAATACTGCAAATCCAAAAGAGTCTCTTTTTCAAGATAACAGAGCAAGATCAGCCACAACCATTCCTTGAGAAGGTCCATGGCTCTAAGAGTTGTTTTTTTATTATTATATCATCTGCATTTATTCCAGTTCCAATCCAAGGAGGATATTTAAAGGACGAATATGGATGTTTAATGCAGCCATACAGCAGAGGTACCACACAGCAGAACCCCTCCCTTCCTGTTCCTCACCAGTGCACGAGCAGAAGCTGCCCCCAGTGCCTGGGTGACAAACCCCCTCCATCCCTGCCACCCACCACACTGAGAAATGGCTCCTGCAAACAGCCTGGAGGATGCTATTTTTCACCTGCATGATATTTTTTCTGGCTATGAAGTTATCATGGAGCCAAGGGACAACAGGAGGGGACTATCTTCCATCTTCTGCATCTATGCATGATAATAATGAGAAATTAACTTCCTCTTTCCCAAAGGAGAAACCTACTGATGCAGAAATTGGCTGGGAAAAGCTGGAGTCCTAGAGGAAACCATGAAAAGAGACAGCCTTTCAAGAAAATATTGCACCAAATCTTTGTCTTTGTTTCCTTAAGAATGCAAAGAGGACCAAGTCCTTGAACATGTCCTCATCCAGGCCACTTTGGGAACGGGGAGAAGTGCCAAGGGTGAGTGTGACAAGGTGCCTCCCACTCGGTTAATGCCCTGCCATGCAGCAGAGCAGGCAGAGCTCCTGGGCCAGCAAACACTGCAGGAGATGAACTCCAGGAAACCACCTATTTCCTCCTGTGCACTGTGTGCAGCTGCACAGCCCTCACACTGCAGCAGTGATGGACAGGGACTGTCAGGCAGGAGTGATTCCTGGCTGACATCATGCTCTCAGAAACACTTCATCTCTTATTTCTTGTTTCTGCCCAAGAAAAATATCTGATGGCTGAAGTTATTTCTCCCCTGAGGAATGCTGCTCTTCAAGTCTTCATTTACCTTGACATTTCCCCCCACTGCACCTGTGGCTTATCAGAAGATTAAAGCCCAAATGGAAAACTGAAAGAGGAATCTCAAGCAGTTGCAGCCCTTGACATCTCCCCTGCCCTTGGCCATGCAGATACCTGGACACCCTCTGCTGGTTTAGGAAGTCACCCAGACTCATTAGGGATGGAGGCACCCAAGGCCAAGGCAGAGCTGGTGTCCCCACCAGCCCAGGGACACACCTGGAGGATGCTGTAACAGGTAGATCTCTTCCATATTGACAGAAAGCTCTAAAATTATATTTACATGGGCAAATGTTTTTGAGACTGTGGGGACTTTGTCCATCTCAGCTGTAACACTGGCTGATCACACAAAAATTTATTTGACAAACGCTTTTTTCCCCCCTCCTAAATAAATGCTTGGCTTTGACTCTCAGGCAATGATTGACATTTGCCCTGAAAGAAAAGAAACCCCAGCATGTGCCCAGCCTGCACCAGTGGGACCAAAAACCAAAGAAAAGCTCCTCAAGAACTTAATGTAGACATTCAGACTTCACCATAACTGCTGAAAAGCCAAGGCATCTCATGGGGAGAGGCTGCTGCCATTACAACCTCCACTCTCCTCACTGCAAGTTAAGATTATTGGCACAGCAACTGAAGGAATCACAGATTATGTGTTTGAAATTTGTCTGATCTTTGAACTCTGCAGGGATGAAATAGAGACTTCAGAAAAGTCTTCTTATCCATGTAGTAGGAGGTATAAACCACAAGGAAATGTAAATACGCTGCAAGTTTTTTGTATCTAGAATTAAATGTCATTTGCATTTAAGATGTAAGTGAACTTCCTTCATATCTACAACATTTAAGAAGTTAAAGTCTGAAGTCACAGACTTAGCAATTTTATCCAGAGTTGCGGTTAAAGCAATGGCTAATCCCATCAAGGGGGCATTAATTGGTGTCTAGATGCTCCTTCTCATAGCAGCAGTAGGCCATAAAACTTAATCCTTACCTCCTCTTTCCAGCATGTAGCCTCCGTGTTCATCAATAAAAGTAATGTGATTCATTAAGTATGGGAGTAATTACCTGCGGCTCCAACAAACAGGAGTGAAGGAACCATGCCAGTGCCAAGTTGGCTTTTGTGCCCTCACACGGAACTGCCAGGGGCTGCCAAGGAAATCCCTTCTGCAAGATCAGGATAAATGCTGATGGCTGCAACCGAGCTGCAGATCACTGCACAGCTGCTGGGCATCTCCTCGGTGTGGGCTGGGATACCACTGACAAGTGCCACCCCAAAAGCAGCTCCTTGGGGCTATCTGAGGAGCGATCAGGATGCCAGTGCCACAAAAACACGCAGTGGAGATATTCTGTTTGCACGGTGCACTGGTACAGAAGTTAATCCCTGGAACATCTGGGGCTCTGCTGACGGAGGCAGGAGCAGACCATCCTCCCAGCAGTGATGTCCCTGCAGCACAGTGCAGGCAGGTGCCCAGCACAGCACCTCAGCTGCAGTCAGGGGGAGGCAGAGCCCTGCCTGTGTCCCCGTGGGTGTCCCTGTCAGGCGGCACAAGCCCAGACAACGGGGCAGCTCCAGACACCTGGGCACAACAACACCACCACTCCTTCCTGTGCCAAGACCCGTACTCACCAATGTGTCACAAATGAATCTCTGCTCTGTCCTCGCCCTTGACACAACTACACAACAGGTAACAGTGCTCCCAGCACCAGTAAGAGTGATACAACCAACAACAGAATCTGACTTCCCAGTAGCTGTTTACTCTGCTGTCGTTGAAGTGTATTGCAGTGGGCTCCAAAGTGTGAACTCCACAGAAGACTCACACAGCACCTCTGCCTATCATGGCTACTCAGCCTGATGAATTCCACCATTATAATTTTCTTTTTAGAGCCAATTAAAAAAAAAACCAAAACACCAAAAACCAGGTTAAAAATGAAGTAGCTATGTCATTTTTAAGCATAACCAGGCAGTTGAGCTCTGCTCTCCCAGTGACACAGCGGGTCAGAACTCAGGTCAGCACTTTGTCTGGACACCCCTAGGCAGGAAGATCCTTCTGGAAACAGCACTGTCCCTAAGCTGCATATTTAGTTCAAGCAGTGAACAACAGTTTTCCCCACATTTTATTCAGCAACATGATAATTCACGTGCTGATGGCTCTGAACTCTGTAACAGACTTGAAAAAGAAATTAGAAACAATCTTTATGAACTCCTCAGCACACGGAGCAATTGAAGCCTTCCTCTAAACGATGTAGGACCAAAGACGGGATATTAAAATTGTCATTAAGTGGAATGCACATGAAATGCTAAAAAGTCTTTCTGCAAATTATTTCTTGATATAATGTCATGCTGTAGAACTAAATCTTAGTACAAGGTATGAAAAAAGACAGTTAAATCAACTTTGTTCATTTAAATATAATTTTAAAAGAACTGGCATTCATCTCTTTATTGCTCAAGGATTTTTATCAATTTCTTTAGCCCTCATTTATTTCTCTTCCCTACTCCCATGGGGATACCATTTGATTTATTGGGAATTAATTCTTACGATTCATGAATGCTTTAAACTATTTTCAGATTAATCACCACCATCTCCACTGGTGCACCGAGGAGAGCCCCATTCCCTCTCTGTGCTCACACACACCAAAGGGCTCCAGCCCCCGGGTGCCAGCAGCCATTCTGCCTTATCAATTGCTCTCTCCATGGACACAGATTGTCACAGTGAGGACCAAGGGCTCCAATTAACTTTTAAAAGACTTATTTGGAGATGGCCTCCTCCTGCGGGTGGTACTTCAGTTCTGAATCTGGTCACCCCCCAGCGCAGCAGCAACATTCCTGTGTGCAAACACTGCTGCATTCTTATGGGGAGGGAAGAAAATGGAAGAAAAGTTCTGTTTATTTAGTTAACTTACTTCCTGTTCAATTTCTCCACTTGTAACAACCATCAGCTCCAGGCTAACAAGGCTTCCACAACTGTGTCAAAGTGGAGCTGTACCTTGGTTTTGTCCAAAAAAAACACCACATACCAGGAAAATTTGGCAGGATGCACATGAGCCATGTCCTTGGGCGTAGGCAGCTGTCACCTCCCCAGCACAGAGGCTGGTGGGAGCCACGGGGGCTTTGCTGGTAATTGGGAAAAATCTCTGCTGGTAATTGGGAAAAATCTCTGCTGGTAATTGGGAATGGGAGGAGAACAGAGGTCTGAGGAAGAAAAAGGATTCTCCCTCTGCAAGCAGCATGCAGTTTGACTCATGACTTGAGACACCAAAAATCCATAAATATCTGAAAATTGAATAATAATAAATTCATTATAAATTTTAATTGAGAACTGCTTCAAATCGTAAATGCAGTTCAACAGCTGATGAACTTCTAACACTGCAGGCAGCAGAACAGCAAAGACTGGAGGAACTGGTGATGCTGGTTAGGGAGGCAGCAACCCCCCAGCTGTGTTCCAGTAACACATCTGTCCCCCATCAGCACAGCCAGGCCCAGCAGAAGATGGCCAGAGCAATGGAAAGGGCTGGAGAGGGGACACAGTGCTGCTCAACAGCCACTACCAGCTCGTTCTGTCCAGGCAAAAGCATCGTTTGCAATATTGCAATTGAATTAAAAATGTTGATTAGCCTTGAACTCTGTCAATTGCTGGGACTCCACTGATTCCTGATTAATATAACTATGTACAGAAATCTGGATTAACCTGGAAACCAGGAATGCTCCAGCTGTCCCAGAAGCTGGGCTGATTGGGCTGCCTGTCCTAAGCCCACAGCCAGGACCATCAGCTCTTGGTAGGGCTGAAGCTCAGCACTGAGCTGACTGTTGAGGTCAGTTTTAAGATGAGGCACCCAAGCAAGGCCAGCCCTGTCTGGGGAAAGTGAACACTCCCAGGGCAGGAGGGCAGAGCTCACTGTGCTCCTCCAAATGGGTTCACTGACCAAGCCTGAGCTCTCCTCAACAGCCACCAACGAGGCACGTGCAGGAATGCCCCGCGGCAGCCTGTTCTCAGCCCTTCCTCTCTTTCAAAAGAACCTCACAAATATAATCTGTTTATTTATATCAATTTAGTCCCATCAATTAATGATGACAAGGCAATTAACTAGAATGCCAGACAGTAAAAAATAACCACATAATGCCTTCTTTAGAGGAAATCTATTATGTAATTCCAATCGGTCTTCATTAACACAAAGTATTCCAGTAAAAGGTAGTAATCTAGTTATAGTCTGTGAAATATGAAGATCCGCAAAGTAATTTTTCAGAATTAAGGGTATTTTTAGTCAATAAGTAGAAAAACCTGTCTGCATTTTTTCTGAAATAAACTTTTTTTTGCAAAAATCTACACAACTCTGTAACATATGGTATCAGTACTGAGCAGGCTGTGAAGAATCACCAAAGAAGCACTAAATTCAATTTATCACCTCCCTTCCCCACAGCATTTGGGGATCAAGCTGAGAGCATGGCTGCACCCATTTTTTCCATCCCTCATCCAACACTCGCTGCACAGGTGCTGGCACCAGAGAAAGGAGTCTCAAACCACCAACTGCAGAGGTTTTCAAACACCCTGACAAGCACTGATGAGTGCTCAAATCAGTGTTCAGAGCTCTGTTTAGGTGATGGTGCAGTACCCCACTCATCCAAGCCAAGAGCTCTCCTTCCCACACTGGCTTCACAACTGCCACGGGTGACAGGAGAGTGGCACAGCATGACCTGACCTGGCTCATTCCTACCTGATGCACTGAGCAAGTAACTTGTGCACAGAACAACAACAACATATTTGTTTCAGAATTTCACGTAAGGCACTTCAGAATTACCAGTCTTTTGTTGGCACAAACATAATTTATCAATTGTATGTATTAAAGATTCAATTTTTAGGGAAAATGAGATGAAAAACATGAGTCCACAAAATAATCAGCTTCACATGGAAATACACCCTTTCTAATTTTAAGCCTTATTCCCCTTCAAACTTATTAATAGCTTAGTAGTTGATAAGAGAAAATTAACCCTAAATATAGAAAATCCTGAAAACAAAGAACAAAATAAAGAATATATTTGTTTACATTTACAAATATAAAAGTAGTCAACCACTTCTCCAAAACATGCCCAAGCTGTTAAGTACTCTCGACTTAAAATTTTTAACAAAGCAGCTTAAAAATCTCAAATTCCTAGAGGAATGTGTTTACAGTACAAACTCAATTATTGTCTTATTCTGATGCTTATCTTTTCTTACACCCTCTCAGCTCATCCTACTTCGGAATTTAATTACATTCCAGTATTTTGAGTTCAGATGAAATTACACATTTTCAGATTAATTTAGCCTAAACCAACTTTTGATAGCAGCCAATCCTTTTTCTATTGTGCCCTCATTTGTGACCCTACAAGTCAGTGTCAACTGCTCTTTTAAACCTTGCATCACCCCACCATAAAGCCACGCTCACTGTCCCAAACCCAGCGCAGCACCAACATCCCTGGGTCAATGTCTGCCCAATTTCCTTTGATCAAAACCCTCCTTTTCCTCTTACCTCTGTTATTTTCTGAGTTTTCTGAGTTTTCGGTTGACAGAGAACAGGCAAGGGGTGACTGTTCCCTCCACATGGTGCAGGGAAGGCGCGACCTTTTCTGTTTAGTTAAAATCCAAGGACAATATCCTTACAAGGACATTTCAGCTCAGCTGTCACAGGAGAAGCACAAGATGGGAACACGGGCCTGAAGCAGGCACTGCTCCCCCCAAACCAAAGCCCAGGACATGAAGCACTCCCTGATGGACACCTGATGTTTCCCACAGAATGCCCTGCCAGCATCGTGCCAGGAATCCCGGCCTCTCCCCAGGCTGTCTGAATCCAAGCACGGCCTCCACAGCTTTCCTCTCACCTCCCTCCCACCAGTTGTGATCTGCTGCAACTGTCAAATCCTCGGCGTGTTTGAAACCTACTTGTTCAGACGCCAAGTGGAGACTCATCTAATCCCTGCAACGAGTCAAATGCTGCAATTGTGTTAATTGCATATTCAATGTATTCAGCTTTCAATTAACTTATTTCCTTATCTGTTCTTAAAACTAGCTCACAATTAATCTATACCAAACATAAGAAAAACTCAAAAAAAGAATCACTTCCATAAATAACTACTTCCTGCTCACCAAGTACCAATCAATATCAAACCAACACACCATGTAAGACTTTCACTTTCCAGAATTTCACCAAATTTTATTGGCAAGAAACTAGGATTAAATGTTAGCTCCACTATGAACTACATAATCTGAAGAAAAAAAGCCAGACCCTACTCATTTGATCCTTTTCATACGTTACCTAGAGTGCCCTCATGTCCTTCCTAAGGACAGAATCCCCTCTCTAACCACTGCCCACTGTGGCACATCAACACTACGATGGTGGGACTGTGCCCACTCATCACCTGCTTTGGTTGGTCTCCCACCTGCACGTTTCTCTGGCTGTGACCAAACACTATCTGACCCAGTAGCAGGGGTTTTGGTAAAGGCAGGTGGGCAGACTAAAGGAAGCTGTAATAGATATAACAGTCCCTCCAGATCTGGGATCTGTGCAGGATTAGAAGTGACTTTTTTATAAATCTCAGGAGTTGAGGAGATGAGAGCAAGGATTGAAGAGGAAAAGAAACCAGACGAGCAGCAGTTAGAAAAGCCTGGGAGTAAAACCAGTGGGAGAAGAGGAGGCAGAGCAAGCACGCAAAGCTGCGATTATAAAATCCTCCAAATCTTTATCCTAAATTTAAAGCAGAGCACAAAATACTGTCCTGCTCTTGGCTAGTGCTGTTCTCAAAGGCCACAGCTTATCAAAAAAAGTTTGCTGCCCAGTGTAGCACTGGTTGGATCTTCTAAAGCTGTCTGAGATTACAAATGCCATTGAGCAGGGAGACAGGTTCCCCCAACCACATCACCACAGTGGTACCACCCCTGGCCTGAGGCATCTTGTCTGAATTCTGCAAAGTAGAAATAAGGAGCTGAACAGTGCAAGAGCCACATTTCACCTTGGCATTGGGAGTTGGTTCACTACTCGGTGAACCCAACGTCACCTTACACATGGAGTATTTTCTTGCTAACCAGTCCAACAGTGTCACCTTTTCTTAGCTCTTGACAAATCCTGTTACACAGCAAAGATTTGTAGCAGAACTTTAATTTAATTACTGTAAATAAACCCAGCAACTTGGCCGAATTGTTTCATGAGTTACCGGCCCAGCCAAGGGCCAGGACCTGTAACCCTCCTGCAGTGCTGCTCCACGTGACACCCCAGGTAACACACTGCTACAGCATCCACGGCTTCCAAAGATCCAGACAAAGCCTTCAAAAGAACTTGGGGTTACTGCCACAGAGACACAGCCCCAACCCTGCTCCAGCCCACTTTAGCTCCTGGCTGTGCTGTGGTTCCAGGAGCAGCTGCACGGGCGCCCTGCAGCGCTGGTGCTTCCAAAGCCCCGGCGATTGTGTGCACGTCAGGGTTCCAGCCCATGCTGCGCTGCCATGCTGCTGTGAGTGAGCTCTGTGAGGCTGCAGAGAGAACTGATGGCACCCAGAGAAACAGGTCAAACAGAGGGCCTTGGACATGCTGCTAAAAGAGGTTTTGTCTCTCTTAAGAAAATGTGGAAAGGTTCCCGCAATTATCACTTTGCTTCCTTTGCTTGTAACCATGTAAATCAATCTCTAATACCCTGTTTACTCACTGCAGCAGCATAAGAGCAGGGGGAAACACAGCAGCCCTTTAGCCAGAGAGAATTAAATAAAATAGTGGGAACATCCCACAAATACCAAAGTCAATTAATTCATTTGTTACAGGGCAAGAGTCCTGCATAATTTGTCCTCTGAGTAGTTTATTTTAGCTAATTGCTTATCCAGCAAGAAGATCTCCCCTGCATGACCCATTTGCTGTGCAAGAGGCTCGACTGATGAGAAATAAATGGTCACCTTCCAGAGGGCACGGAGTGACAGCAGGGACGCTCCATATGCTGCTCTGGTCCTCAGACCCACATCCAAGGAGAGGAATGCACCCATAACCTGACACCTCATAAGCAGGGTGAGCATTGGTGTCCAGGAGACCACAGTTCCCCTTTCCAGGACGAGCAGGAGAAGGGAATGGTGCAGGTAAGGCACTCCCCACTAAGGCTTTACTTCCACCCAGCTGCATCGCTGCAACTCACAGCAATGCGTTCACTTTTACAACAGCACTTAAGGCAACACAACAACTCCAGTTGTGAGGGTGGAGCTCTTTGTCAGCCACATCACCCTCTCAGCTTCTCCACCAGAGTCAGAGAGAGCAGAGGCAGAGCCAAATAGCTTAATGCCTCCCTTGTACATCCCCTGTGTGTAAACACTGCTGGGGAACAGGTGGAGCAGAGCTGTCAGACCTGCAGCTGCCTTCAGCTGCCCAAAAGATGGAACCAGGACAGATGTTACTGGTCTCATCAAAATGTTGTAAATTGAACAGTAAAACGGAACAGCCTTATTTATCTTAATTTACTTCATCCTTGACATTTACAAAATAAATACGGGAATAATACTATGGGCACAATTCACTCTCACTGATGGCAGCAGCAATCACACGTGCTCTGACAGAGGAAAGAGGGGGCATGGCTACTGTCTGCTGGAAGCAGAGCAGAGGGTGCCAGAGGATCCCCGAGGGATCCACCAGTATCTCTCAGCTCAACAACTCTCTGCAGCACCAAGAACATCCTCACTGCACAGACAGGCACTGCTGAAAGGAGAAAGGGGAGGACTGCAAGGTGATGCTTTGAGATTGCCTGGGCAGCAGGTTTCGAGTCACCACCAAAGAGGCAACAGGATTTCTGTCAGGAAAGCTTCAAGCTTTCACATTCCACGGGGAGCCTTCTGATGGGCTTTTACTGATGCTTCACCTCCCTCAGAATCAATAGAAAACAATAATCCCACGGCTAGGCATAAATCACGTTGCACAACTCAGCAAATCATCACGTGGGATGCCTCGGGACGAGGCCACTTCTTTATTTCCAGAAACAGCACCATTAATGGTTTCTGCCTGCCAAGCAACAAGATTCCCACTTCACAGCACTGGGAATCCCATCCTGCACTGAGCCCAGCCACTGTCTCCACTTACTGCAGAGCAAATGTGGGCAAAGCTCATCTCAGCTGGTGGGTGTTGGTGCTGGGGATGAGCCAGGGAGAGAGAGGGGCTGTGGAGGGACAGATGCCCACCCACCCTGACACCAGTCTGGACACGTGCCTGCCTGCTAGGGCCACAAAGCCACTCCTCACACCAGTCCCAGCACACACCCACCTGCCCAGGGCTGCAAAGCAGCTCCTAAAACCCCTTTTATCACTTGTCATCCTGGTAATGCTTCAGGTGCAGCAGCCCTGGGCAGGAGACTGCGCTGTGTGTTCACAGGAAACAAAGCTCCCGCAGCACAAGTCACAAACTCAATGCTCCCACAAACAGCAGCTCTGGAAAACCCCGGCAGCACCTTCCCTCATGTCACTTTCCATCCTGTCAGTAACTTACAGGAAACAGAATGGCCGGGAAGAGTTATCCGAGGGTGTGAGACTTTAGGTACAGCTGTAATTAAAACACAGACACCAAAGCTGCGAAGCAGCGCCATAAAGCAGATCATTTTACAGCTGGCTGGGCTCCCTCTGATGTACTTGAGAACCATTTTTAAGTGACATAAAGTTTAACATACCGGTACATCTGCCTACCCACCAGATTCTACATGGAATTTAAAATTTAATTATATTAAAGTATTGTTACAGTGCACGTAGCAAGAACGCCAACCAAGTGTAACTTGAGGAGAATCTTTGCCAGATTGTTGTAAATCTGTGTTTTCAGGATGAGAAAAAAAAAAAGAAAGAAAAATTCAAACCTGAACACCTGTATCAGTGCTCTCAGTTTTATTATTGCTCACCCACCAACTGCTCCACATTTGGGCTGAGCAGAATCACACACTTGTCCAGTGTTTCACTACAAAGTCAATGCACACCTACAGCACCTGTGCCTGCCAAGCAATTACTCCTCACACCACAGTAAAAGCAAAGCCTGCTCACTGCCTACACACACTTACTCAGCACCAAAAGAAAAACCTCAGTGTCTGCAGGCAGCTCCTCATCTTCCAACAACCCCAACACAAACCAATCTGTCCTCTCCAGGCTCAGCAGCAGGTCCTCTGGGATGCTTCCAGCTGCTCTGCATACACAGGCACAAACATCCTCCCCCTAATTCCCAGTTACCAGCACAAGCTGGCTAACATTCCAATGGGCAACTTAAATAACACGGTGCTTGTCATTTTAGACACTGTTCCCATCAGGAAATGAAAGCATCAACCCCCTGGACACAGGGCACCCTCTGCCCCAGGCTCAGTGGGCCCGATCCCTGCCAGCCCAAGATGGTCACAGTGCCTTTCTTCAGCCCTGCGCTCCAACCTCAAGGCAAGGTTTCCTGGAGGCAAAAATCCTCGTCAATAACTAAAGAACCTGAATAAATAGTTTATTTTTCATCAGTTGCTATTTGCAGCCATTAAGATGCAACAAGCAGCTGCTGGATGGTGTTTCTGACGCAGAGAATGTATTGGAAGAAACAAGAGAATATCATTAAGGGTCAATTAGGAACAACTTAAAGGTTATTTTTGCATATCTCACCTCCTGGACAAAAGAAGGTTCTTCAGTGGCATATGAGAATATAAATTAAGTTGCAAAAGTCTTTAAAATTCAACAAAGACTTTCATTTTGTTGCTGTTTAAAACAGCCTGAAGAACAAACAGCAGGTCTCCTGCCGCTCTGCAGCCTGCATACACGACGCAGGAAAGGGCAGGTCCAAGGTGGTTCCACAACAGCCACCAAGCCCTGTCCTTCACAGCCCCTTCGACAAGAAGCACTGAATGCTGGACAAGATGGAATTGTCTGCCAGGTCTGGGTGTGACCATCAGAAACCCCAGCCCAACACCTCCTCCAGCACACTCTTTCCTTTCCTCTGCTCTATCCAGGACAAGGCAGCTCCTCCTCAGCCTGGGAACCCCCAGTCACAGACAGGGAGCTCACACACAGCAGCGTCCTCAACCCTAAACCTCCTCCCAGGTGGGATCAAGAACAGTCAGAGCCTGCCAAATGCTGAATGTCAGTGTTGTCCAAAGCCACATTGTTTCCCTTGGTCGTACCCATTGACAGAAAAACCTACCAAGCCTTGCTGCAGGCAGATGGGTTTGCTGAATGATTTCACTGCTTTGTTATCAGATAATTGCTTTTTCTGACGATTCCATGTTTTCCAGAGTTCTTTTCTCCTCCAAGGGGCAGTGCTGCAGGAGTCTTTATGAGTCCACATGAAGAGGAGAAGGAGCCTTTGCATCCCAGCTTTGTGTGCCTGCAAAGCCAGGCAGTGGGGCAGCTGTTCATGTGATTGGACATGGAGCCACCACCTCTGACACGTGTCCCTCTGATACGTGGCAAAGCCCAAGCCTGGTGACCATGCACAGGGGCTGCAGAGCCACTGGTGGGCTGGAAGAGCCAGGCTTCACCTCTGTGCCGGGTGAATCCACAACAGAAACACAAACCTCTTGCCTTGGCTGTCCAAGAAGTGACATCTCCTGCTGTGACACAGCTCTTCTGAGCTGCAAGTTAAATACAGTGGGAAATCAGCTCTCCCAGAGGACCAGCACACACCAGGCTGGATTTGTCACGGGAAGAATTTGGAAGGAGTACTTGAAGACCACTCCCTGAGTCAAGCTAGGCATCTGGATGGCTCTCAGCAACTCTGCCCTTAGGTCACTTTACAATCAACACAGTGAGCTGTTAAAAGAATTCATTATTGGTGTCTCAACACCCTTGGACCACAGCAGCTAAAAATCTATATGAACTAAGGGCTCTTAAAACCATCTGTGCACTGTTTATTCTCTACAGGGAAAATAAAGAGAAGGAAATACTGAAAGCAGTGAGAAGAAAGTGTTGAGAGTCATGAAATCTATAAAGTGTAAAGAGAGATGTGCCACATTTAGCAGGGATTATGTCAAGCAGCATCCCGAGCCAGGAGTGCTGACAGCACACACACACTGCCTTCAAGAAAGGAAAATAGGTCGTACACGACCCCAAACATGCCAGCAGAGCTTCCAGCAGCATGAGCAGAAAACCCAAATTTCAGCACTGCCCACAGGCAAGGTTAATGGTTCTGGATCCTACGGAGAGTACGAGCCACATGAGAGAGCACGACCTTTAAAACGTGCCTGGAAAGTCTAAACAAGGTCTCGAGAGGACTTTTATTTGCAACAAGCACAAGGGGAGATGGATATAACTTCTGCCACCAATCACAGCTCTGGGCAGTTGCTTTTCCACAGCCTCCAGCTCCCATGAGCTTCTCCTCCACGGGGAGCCTCTGTCTCATTTCCCAGCAGCCAGGACATCCTGGCAGTGGCATCCACCCCATGCAGTGGGACAGCTCTCACACAGAGCACACTGCAAAGAAGGCTTGCAAAGTAATGGCCCAACACAGGGAATTAATTCCAAAGCACAATTGTTTTCAATCTTCATTCAAACCCAACCTTACCTAATCTCACTTTAACGACATAGGAAATGGAAATTCCCTTAGCAATATAAGTTATGAATATTTATTACTCTATTTTTTACCTGAAAATTGAGGAATTCAATTAATTTTACTATTAATTATTTAATACAGAATTAATATACTGCAAGATCCTAACTTTTCTTTATGACGCTGGTGATAAAGATATCCCAGAGAGGGGATGTTCCTTACACTGGACTGATGGACAGGTGAGGCACAGGGTGTGCTTCCTGAGTGATGGGCACCTGGACAGGAGGTGGGGAGACTCCAGGGACTGCACCCATCCTGCTCCCATCGTGGAGGAGGGCTGGTCTCCCCAGCAATCCCCGTGTCCTTTCCAAGACATGAAGCAGGAAAGGGCAGAACCATATCTGAACTCTTTCCCAGATGGAGAACTGACCTTGCAGCTTCTGGACAGAGCCAAGGATTTTCCATTGCTGAGGGCCCACTTGTGAAATAGCGAAGTCACCTCGGATGGCTCAAGAATATTTTTATAATACTGTACAAATGCTAATGGCAGAAGACACCTGGAAACAGCGAAGCAAAGTATCTTCTCTGGCAGAATGCTCCTGGACTCAGAAAAACTGACTTTGTCATTGAAATTCCAAAGTAAATAACAATTAAGTTCTACTTGATATATAAATGTCAAGTAATTATTTTCTTTTTTTTTTCTTTTTTTTTTTTTTTTTTGTCACTGTGATTTGCATTTAAACTTGGAAATGTCAGACACTTGGCCCTGCTGCATTAGCAGAACGCTTCCCCCGCCCGGCTGACGGAACACCCGCTGCGGATTACCCAGCACATCATCAAGTAACCAAACACCACTCCAAGGGAGCCTCAAGGTCGATGCTTGTGAGGTGTACTCGCTAATTTATGTTGATCAACTGGAGTGTTCAAAAAACTACTGTAATAATGCTCCAGTACGTTTATATCAGTGTATTCAATCAATTGGAGTCGTTCAACAGGACTTTTCATACAAAAGTAAATTTAGGGATCTTTTCCAAAGGTTTGTGACAGCTCCTTCAATGCCACCACAACGGCAAGAGGGCCTCCCCTCCATGTCTATGAATGAAGCAATTGTGAACATGGGGACCTCTGCTCGGAAAGGAGTTGAAAACATTCAGAACAGCAAGATGAAATCATTCAGAATGGCAAGCTTGGCTCCAAACCAGCTCCAAACCAGCTCCAAACCAGCTCATCCCTCATGGCCACCCTCTGCCTTAGCTCAGTGACCTGTGAGGCACCACAGCCCAGCCTGGCCTGTCCCTCTGCAGCAGTTCCTTTGCTCGTGGCTGAGCTGGACAGCACCAAAACCCCGTCACCACTATGAACCCTCTGCCGACAGCTGCAGCAGCAGCAGCTCCCACAGGCAGCGTCCAGGAGCCCCATGGCATCCATCCAGCAGTGACTCCTCACAGCACAAAATACATCATTGCATTAGGAAACTCTCTGCGTGGCAGTGGTGCAATTAATTTTTATTAATTTTGTGAGATGAAATTAGTAGCACCCACAGCAGCAAACAAAGAACGGGGAGTGTTCCAGTTCAGTGCCAAATCGATGTCATTAATTCTGTAATACCGAGAGCCCTGATTGTAGCAACTCAGCATTTAACTCTTCCAATTAATTTTTATATTAAAAAAAAAATAGAAAACTAACTCAACAATTTCAGAAGGACCTTGAACTCATGTCACAACTTTGCTTCTCCTGGGACATTCTTTCTTCCAAGTGTAAACACACAAGAGGAAGGTAAGGAAATGTTCATCAGAGAATTATTTTCATGCATTGCCTTTAGCAAACCAAGCTCTTAAGATCAGAAGATGCTGCTACAAAACATTTATAATCTTGTATCTTTAATGATACCATGTAAAGCCAGACTAGTTAATGTGTTTTCTAACCCCTTAAAAGGTTTCTCTGGCAAAAGCTCAGCCAGAAATTGTTTTGAATTAATTCTGAAATTGGGATTACCAACCCAGAAAAAAACACCACTAATATTAACTGAATTACCTGCTGTTCTGCAGCCATGGGGAGCCTCACAGCTGCCACCAGCAGGAAAGATCCATCCAGGGCCCTTCCACCACCACAGCAGTTCCAGGTCTTGGAGAACCACTGAGAAAGCAATTGGGTTTCCCACATCTCCTTCCCAGGTGCTACACATTTTAATATGACAAGCAAATGCATTACTTACCAATGTCACAAAAATATACAGTCTAGGGGGGAAAAAGCCCACAAAAGTAAAACAAAACAGCTCTCTTGTTCCCATATTTCATGGAAAGCAGGTCCTCTGTGTGCCCCACCTGCAGCTGCACTGCAGAGGTGCAGAGAAGGCCTCCACGTCCATCCTCTCCTCAGCCGGGTGCTGTGAACACCTGGAATCAATCTGTACTATTTGTTAGGGTGGCACTGCTCCCTGTGCCCCTCTGTGACCTCCGTCCCTGCTCACGGCAGCAGGAGGTGATGCCAAACCTGGAGCACGCTGCTCCTGGCACCTGCGGCACCGGCCCCTGCAACGGATGATGCTGGGATGCAGGATGCTAGAATAGGCTTTTCTCTCACCTGGCTCCCAGCAGGCTCCTTCCAATGGCCCAGCCCCCTGCAATAGGAAAGGGGTGGATTGGGAAAAAGAAAAACAGCAAAAGCCCAGCAAGACCAGAAAGCAAGAGTCGTTCTCTGCGTTAGTGAGACGTATGGAGCCAGAACACAGCTGAAACAGCAGGAAAACATCCAGAGCCAAAACTCCATGTCTGGGTTCCCAGGGGAGCGAGAAGTTAAACATTTATGGAAGCACGAAGAAGACATGACATTTACTGAATAATAAACTGCAAACATGTCTGTTAATGCAGCTTTTTGGGACCTCCTCACCATCAAACACTTAACCCCAGCAAGGGAAACACCAGAACGCAAACAATCCCCGTGCCTGTCTGTGAACAGGCGGCACGTGGTGGGGCTGGGGCTTTTTTATTTATTTAAAGTTAGAGGCAAGGGAGTTCTGTCAAGATAAACAGCCCGTGACCTTGCTCAGAGGCTTCAGATCTGCTCATCTGAAGGGATACAATTAAATCCTAAGCAATCGGGTTAAAACTTTAACCTGCCAAGACTGTAGCTGTTCCATTTTTAATCAATCTGATTTCATTCAATAAAATGCTCATTAAGGCAATAAATGAGAGTTTGGTGTCACAAGCCATCAGGCATGACTGGGAGTTTCCACTTGGTGGTCAAGGCATTGATCAGTGAGTCAAGTCATCAGCGCGAGAGTCAATGTGCTGAGCAGGAGAACATTACCTGGTTTTGGGGGAGGTTGTTAGCCACTCCTCATGCTTTTCAAACGTTATTAAATAAGCTGCAATTTCCTGAAAGAGAAATGCAGAAAGAAAACAGAGTTACTTGCATGGCTGTGCTGGGAACTGGAAAGTTTTATAACAGAGACACGGAGCCGCCTACCCCGGGGCCAGGCCGCAGCTGAAATCGGGTTTTGACTGACAGAGCGCGCTCAGTGAACGTTCACATCCACGCCACCAAGGCCAGGCTTAAACAGGACAATGAAGAGATGCAAATGAGGAAAGGCATTAACATTTTCCAGCACAGAGAATTTGCTGGTAACTGTGGTGACCACGGCATCACCGCGAGCCCGGTGTGACGTCAGGAAGCAAAGGGGAGGGTAGCGACAATACGGACACGGGGAGCTAAATAAAATATTTATAAATAGAACAGCATCACTGCAGAGAGAATTACTGAATTATTAATCGTTGCCATAAAAAGCCAGCGGGTGACATCAACGTAAGTTATTGCTCCCACTTGCAGGAATGATACGGGCGATTACTTCCAGATCAGAACTGATTTGTTTGCAGGAAATTATCAGCACCAGCGAGATAATTCACAACAGTGCCTGTAAACAGGCCTGAGGAACACGGGACACACCTTCATCCATTTCCTGGGTACAAACCCGGGGAGGTCACAAGGTGGCAACTGTCACCACACCAGCGGTGTCCCGGCACCTAGAGATGGCCACAGACTCCTGGGACTGTGCTGAAAACAAGCCTCTGTGATACACTCAAAGAAATGTAGGGTTTTGATGGTTATCTTCCAAAAATTACCTCCCAGCCCTCTCAGAGGGGCTTGCACAGCAAAAGCTGAACAAGTGAGGTCAGTGAAACTGCCTTCAGTGTACAAATGTCTCAAATCAGACCCTCAAACACACGCACTATCATCTCCAGAGCCACTGCAGCAGAAGTGTCCCCAGGCAGTACCTCCCAAGAGCACAACACACACCAGCGCCAGGGCTTTCCACCAGAAGAGGGGTTTTTATTATTTTTATTTTAGCTAGCTCTATATAAGGGCTGTCGCTTACAGTACCAAAGCTAAAAACCCCCACAATGCTCTCCAACCAGCTGGCCCAAGCATCTGCTAGAGCCACAAAATGCAATTATATTACTCCCAAACGAGACGTAAAAATATCTTGTTTCCAATACTCTTGGTTTTAAGACTCATACTTAATGTCCTCTGGGCATTGCGGCGGTGCCAGATCTCCGTGTTATGTACTTTATTAGAGCTGTGTGAATGTCATATTAATGACTCCTGACCAACATGTTTACACTGCAAATAAATTCTCCTGGAATCCATCGATGCACCCCTTGTTTCCCAAGCCAGTCTCTGCAGGTTTAAGGGATCCCCACACATGCAGATGACAGAGCAGTGGCACGAAGCTCCAAAAATTCCTCTTTTTAATTTCTGGCTAATGGCTGAATAAAATTCAGCATCAAAGAAAGCCAGTGCAGACCTCCACCACTGACACTGATGACCTTCTCAACCCTCACAGTTTCACAGCAGCTGCACTTTAATCAGATGCAAGTGCTGAAATCTGGACGCTACATGGCCAAAAACACCTGACCCCAGATTTCCAACAGGCTAAAACCACCAAAGAACTCCATAACTAAAATTCTTTGGAAAATATGAAAAAAAGATCTCTGGGTTTTTTTTAAGCTAGTGCAGTAATTCCACCAAAAGTGCTGCAATCAGCAGAGCTCTATTCCCAAGCCATCCCACGTTATGTGTCCTCAGCTCACTATGCTACAAACCAGTCTCACCTCATGCTGTAGAGTGAGATGAGCTCCACAGAGACTGAGGAACACTCAGGAGCTCCCTGCACATCCTCTCCAGCACCAGACAAGTAAGCATTTACAGAAGCAAACCCCTTCAATGCCAAGACAGTTTAGGGGGTTCAGATTTGTCTGGGATTTTGCCTACTCCTACTAAAATTCAACTTCTGTAAGGAGAATTAAGCAATTTTTAACTTTCGTGGCTGAACAAATACATTGCTATTGCATAGAAACCCAAAGCATTTCAAGTGAAGGAACTCAGCCTTACCCACAGCTCATTCACTCTGCTCCTTCCTGCCAGCCCATGTCAGGCACATGTGAAAACCTAATTCCAGATCATCACCAACTGGAGGAGCTGCAGCAACAAGAGGCTCCATGCAAGGCAGAACATGGGTTTCCACTCTGCTGGCCCGGTCCACTCATGTTTGGGCAAAGGCCAAGCTGCCAGTCAGTGCCACAAATACACAAAGGGGAAGGAGGATGTGCTTCTCTGCTGTAAAACCCCCTTAAACCCCATTCCTTCTACGTTCTGCTTTCTGTAAGTACAACTTTTTGTCAGCTGTGCAGAGGAAAGTGCTCAGCCCTGCACTGGTGGTTGATCAGAGGTTTGCACGAGGTGCCTCTGCCCAGTCTGCCCTGTCTACGTGGTGGGGCTGCTGAGGCAGGGCTGGGGTTCAGCAGCTGCATGAGCTGAGTACCCTGCTGTCACACCAACACCCTTTTTCCCTTTGAAAAAAAGAGGGAAGAAATAGATTTATCACCAGAAGACACAAAGTCATTAAATAATTAAAAACAAAACTATGGGCACAATAAAAGCCCTCTGATAAAACCCTGCATTTTAATGCGTGTTAATTCCCCTAATGATTCTTTCTGTGTCTCACAGGGTCAAATCAATGTCCTCCCAAAAAATCCAATTATATCCCATTCATCGTATCTTTGGAGCAAGGCTATTGTTTGCTTTTGTCTCCTATCAAACCCTTTTCCCATTGCTTCTTGCCCGAGACTACAAACAAAAGGCAGCATGGCACCAGCAAGGTCAGACGAGACAGAGCTGGCTCTGAAACCCCGGCTGGTCCCGGCTCCTCTGTGACTGCACAGCAAGTGATGGAAATCAGGGGACGCTTGCACGTGACACAAATGCTCAGTCTTGTCACCAGCGAGCCCCCCACAGCACCTGTCAGGCCAGGTGGCACCAGGTGAACCCCAAGGCCGCCCAAGTTTATCTCCATGGGCAAGGGCACCACACAACCATGGTCAGCAGCCCCTGTGCCAGGATGTCCCACCCACACCCACATCCCCTCTACCCCAGCTTTGAAATTGCTGTCAGCATAAACTGAGTGAGCATTGCTGGGAAAGAGCTGTGTGTGCATCCAGCTCCACTCCTGAGTGTGTCAGCCAATCCCAGGGCAATGCTCAGCACGTGCATTTCCCTCCCTGAGTGCCTGCAGGACTGAGCCCACCACTCACGCTGCTGAGAACAGGCTTCATGACTATCTCAGGGAATCACTTTTTAAAGCAATGAGATTATTTAACATTCAAATCACTCCAGTTGTGTTTTATCCCAAACTTGGTCAGATAATTCTGTGGTTTAGTTTGGACTTGGTTGGTTGCTCAGGCTGAAAGCATTTTAGGTACGCATTTACCTTTATTTTGCACTTCCCAGTTTGTTCAGATTATCAGTGCAAATGCACCAGCTGGGAAGCCCAGTGAGCTGTATGAGACAGGACACAAGCAGCTCCACTGTTTCCAGACGACTGCCCCCAAGGATGTTCCCATTGTTCCCTCAGCCTCGTGCCAGTGCGGCACCACTCAGCCTGGCATTCCTGGCTCAGGCACAGTGGCAGAATCACCCCATGCTCCCCACCCAATGCTACGTGACTGCAGCTCCTCAGACACTTCAATATTTAATGTCAGCACGTAACGGCCCCGAGCTGTGGCACATGGGCGACCTGATCTCACCCGCCACATCCCGGCCGCCGCGGTGAGGACGAGCAGCAGTGCTGCAGCCAGTGGCACAGGGACAGCAGGGACAGAGAGGAAGAAGCTCCCTCGGTGCTGCCCAGCAGCTGCTGCAAAGCTGTTCCTCTTCATGCCCAGGAGCCAGCGAGGACATGGCCACAAAGCACAGGACAGACCAACGGGCAGGGATCCGGTGGCAGGGAGGCCCATGACCCATCATGCACACAGGAAGGTGCCAACTCTGCTCTGAGCTGAAGGATTTCCAGTGAACACACACATTTTTTTGAAGAAAAGGAGTAAGTTATAAAAAACTCTGAAATGGACAATTAATGGGTTCACTAAAGCTGTGGATGGAGTGTTGGTTCCTTCCTCCCAGTTCAACCCTCTCCAGGTCATCCTGCATCATCACAAGGTATCGGAAATTCCCACCTGACCTCTCAAAATAAAGAGAAACTGCAAAGGAGAAGAATCGCAGGATTCCCTGGGCCAGGCAGCTCTGGTCACCATCTGGTCTCAAAGTAACACATAATTCACTTAAAAAAAAATCCAGTCTGAATTTCAAGTTATTACTTTGTATGAATTATATACACCCAAATTAATAAGCCTGAATCTATGCATGTGCTAGGAGAAAGCAGAAGAGTTTGTACTCATCCCTAGATTTAGACCACAGAGCTAATAAAGCTGCAATCTCTTAAGCAAGCACATTTATTCTCTTAGGAATTCACTATGTCCTCTCTGCTATAAAGACAAATTCTAGCCCATCACTTCCTCATTGTTCTTCTACTCTGAAATTAAAATAAAAAGCCATGTTGACTATGGACCATCTTCTCAGCTGCGACTGAGCCATTTTCATTTTCTATCCATCCCCACTCTCAAAGCCATTAATACTCTGAATATCCCAACTACAAACTGCTCCAAACACCACACAGAGCAGGCTCACACCATCTTGTACAGTATCATGGGAACAAAAATCACAGTCCCATTGCATTCACCCAGTTGTTTGGTCTAAATCAGCAACACTGTCAAAGGGATATCATGAGCTGGGTGAAACAAGGAGCAGGAGAAAGGCAAAGAGAGTCCCTGAGTGTCCAGCAGAACAGGAGGCTCAGGTGACTGCGGGCTGACAACACCTGCCAGTGACAAAACACTTCTAGACCAGAATGTTCCACTGCCATTTCAGGCAGGACTTGGTTTGGTCTTGAAGTGTTACCTGTCTGCAACTTCTCAAAGCAGAAACATTGATCTGCCTATGCTGAGAAGGGGATAAAGCTCAAACATTACTGCTGTTTTGCTGACAATCTGTGCCAGCAGTACGAGCTGTGGCTGGGGGTCGGAGGTTGCCCAGAGCACGTGTCAGGCAGGACTTGCATGGATTTGTTTTTCCAACTCATGCCATGAATTTCCTGCCAAGTGCAGAGGCATTTATTCACACCTGTGAAAATACCACGGACATGCTGAAGCCGGATCCTTGCTCTGCTGCCCTAATGAATGAATCCCCCACCATTTTGGGGCCCAAAGTGTTGCCTTCCCTTGGTTTCCAGAGAGCAGGAGACGGCCCACAGCCCACTGGCTGCTGCTGTTCCCCCTCAGCCAGCCAGCCTGGCTGAGCTCATCTCTGCAGGAAAAGGCCTGAGGACAGCTGTGGCAGCACTGTCTGGTGCCACAGGACACTAAAGCCACCGAGTGGGAAATGCCTGTGGCTTGGGAGATGCTTGGTTCCCTGCATGGCAGCGGGATCGCAGGAGGGGGGGGATGTTTTCATTAAAAATGGTGTCTCACCAACCATCTGCTAAAGGTCCACACTATTAATTTAACAGGAAAAAAATTGAATAGATTACTCTACAGTTTTCAATTAAAGTACATGATGTCTTCAAACTGCAATCTTAATTAGATATTATAGGGTGACATTTAGGAATCCTGAGCTGTGATGGCTGATCAAGTCATCTGACTGCGACGGTGTTCCGCAGCACTGCTGGGGCCTCGTGCACCCAGCACCCTCAGGAGAGATGTCTGTCCTCGGGTTCCAGGGCTGGAGCAGCTCTGACAAACTCCTGGGGTTAAAGGACCACAACAGTGAAATCCATGGCAGCCTTGGCACAACAGAAAAACAGCTGCAAATCGGAGTGGACACAGGCCCAAAGAAAACTTATGGAAAGGGGCAGAAGAAAGGGGAAACAGTAAACAAAGTGGAAAAAAAGAAAAGTAGCAAATGGACAAATCAAACGCTTTATTTTCAGGGTTAAACCTAATATGAAAAAACTAGATTTGAACAAGAAATTATTCTCTTTAAAACTCACAAAAAACAGAAGGGAAAAAACCCCAATCAAGAGCACAAGCAGTGACTAACAGGTATTGGAGCTCAACAAGATCTGCTCAGCTCCTTCACCTGCCAAACACATGGACAAGAGCAAACTGAGACACACAATGGGTCTTTAGAAAAGCAAGAGCATAGCTGGGCACAACGCCCCAGCCATGGCTGCCCTGAACCACTCGGAAGCACCGTCAGTCACACGTAAGAGTAAAGTCAGCCCTTGCATCAGCCCATGCCTAATAGGATTAGGATGGATTTTCTCTTCCATTTGGGCCCCACACTGAGGGACAGTTAGTAAAACAGAGCAGTAACAAATAACGCCCATCTTGAGTTACTGGAAAACACCCGCAGGTCATTATGTGATTTTTTTTTTCTTTTAAATGACCTTGGGCTAAACCCTGTGATTTAAAGAACCATGAACACTGGCATCCTGCTGGCACTGCTCGTTCAGTTCACTTGTCCTCTGCAGCATGAAAGAGTCAAATATGCAATGCAATAAAAAAAGAAAATTCACTAAGATCCCTGTGTTTATGATGCATTAATTACAGTGTAATAGCAAAAACCTCAATTATTGTACACAATTTGACCAGTCACGTGGCTTGAAGATGCCAAAGTGCGTTCCCCTGCTCCAGAGTGGGCACGTGCTGTCAGAGATGCTGCCCTGCTCTCGACTCCCACAGAAACCAGGAGGAACATGGAATGCTCTGCGAAGTTTAACTGCACCACAAGGGACGGAGCAGATCCCCTGTGAACCTGCCCATGCCGTGGCCTCCCCCCAGCCCGGACAGTCCCTCCTGCCCTGGGGGGATGCCCCAGTCCCACTCTCAGCAGTGCCCAAGAGGTGAGAACACCAGGCCCTGCTCCATTTGCCTTCTCTTGCACGGAGACAGCAGCAAGCCCTTCCAAAGTCCTTCCAATGAAAGGATCATTAAAAGGGAAATATCCCCAGAAACTGCCCCTTTCTGCATACTCCTCGCTCCCATATGCTCTGACATAATAATGTGCCACAATCCTGCAGAACTGTCTTCTCAGCATGTTTTTGCATTATGCCTAATTCTGTCAGAGTTTTTCAGTCCCACGTAACGACAGCTCAGTGCAGAGTCAGATATAAATCTGGCTTAAGAGACTCTCACCAGGAATTCATTTAAAACTGTAAATGTTAAAAGATTCTGCTGCTGATTTATGGCATTTTCTTATTTCAAACAGAATTAAAATCCTTCTTAAAAGATACATATTCAATCATGATAAAAGCTGCATTCAACTGATGCTGCTGTCAGACTGAGAGCCACAAAGCCCAGAAATCTGGGAGTAGCAGGGGAATCCAGGAATAGCAGGCACTGGGACATTTTACTGGTTGCACCAATGCTCTGCTGTCATGCCACCACCTCCATCTCACATCCTAATTAGTGCAAACAGGAGTCCTGGATGCTGGTGCTTTCATGCTCCACCTATCCCACTCCAGCCCAAGCACAAGGATCCCTTTTCCTGAAGATCCAGTTGAACAGCGAAGCTGCTGCACTTGAAGTCATTACTGAATGGGTTTATTCATTTTCCATTGTTTACACTGAAGGCTTTCTCAGCTCTGTCAATACCACACAAGTGTCCTGTATCATTGTGCAAACAACATTTAGTGTTAAAAAAAATTACCAATGCTACTCATTATCATCATTCCTATAAGAATTGTTCATGTTTCGCATTTGTGAACAGAGAACACGGTAGAGCCTTGAGCTGCACAGCACAGCCCTGTGCCTAAGCATGGCCAGGGTGATGAAAGTCACAAACAGTGTCTGGAATGAACCTGTGCAGCACCAGTACAATTCACAAAGGGGTTTCAAGCATTCAAGATGCCAAAAGAACCACAGTCTATGAGAGGGTCATGGCTTCTGGCTGTCCTTCCTGGAGGCACATTGCCCGATCTGTACAGCAGTTCCTAATCTCATGCTGCTTCACTGAAATAAAAAATAGAAATGGAAGGACCAATATCAAATACAAGAGTAAACAAGTAGAGACAGCCAGGAAAAAGCATTACTCAGATATTTATGTAATTAATTGTTTGTTATTTAGAAGCCACAGAGCCATTAGCAGAAAGCCAGGCCTCTCTGCACTGTACTGCAGGAGATGCCTCTGACACCTCAGAGAGTGCTTCTGTCCCAGGCCCCGCTCAGACCCACGATCCTGGTGCTGATGTCCCCAGCTCCTGGCTGGTGCTGCTGGGTTGGGTTGGTTTTGGCAAGGTTTTTTGGTTTGGGGGTTTTTCTCCCCAGATCTTCCCTGGTAAATTCAGAATCACAGAATATTCTGAGTTGGAAGAGACCCTGCAGGATCATAAAGTCACACTCATAACTGAATGACCCGTACGGGGATTGGACCTGTGACACTGGCATTATTCACACCCTGCTTTAACCAAACGAACTGATCTCAGGGTCACTGTGATGGATTCTTCACAAAAACAGGAACAAGTCATCCAGCTTCTGGAGGCAGCTCCCAAGTGCCCATCACCTCCACAACACACAGCTGTCATCAAACCATCCTCCCTTCCTTGGGGACATGAAAGGGGAAATATTTCTGCCCCATGTCAGGATCCAGCCATGACAATTAAGCAGGGCCTGTGGCCCAGGGGCACAGCAGGTCTGTCCCCAGAGTGGCTGGCACTTGCCAGCTGGCTCTCATCTGTGGAAACTGCCCCTCTGACCTGGAATTATTGTGTCTGTTGGCACTGCAAGAAAACAACCATATAACCAGAGCAGCATCAGGGAACTCTAAATTCCCTGTCATTTATTTTCAGACCTCTAAAAGTTCCGTTTTAGGGATTACAAGGAAAAAAATTACAAGGGAAAAAAATTACCAGAAAAAAAAGGATGTTTGTGTGAAAGAGCCATTTCCCATTCTGAGCAGTGCCAGGACAGCAAACTGCCCAAAGTGCCCATCATTCCCTGTATTTATCCTTGGAAAGGGGGTGATCAGAAGGCTATGAAAGGCAGGGCTGATGCCATGTCATGCCAGTGACCTCGGGACTGGCACACGGAACATTGCTGCAGGCCGTGCTGGGGCTGCTGTGTCCTTTCTCACGGAGAGGAGCCGGCAGGCAGCATGGATGCTGCTTTCCAAAGGTTAACCATCACAGGCGATTTCATGCTCTTTATATTTCTAAGTGGTTGATTTTTTGTTTTGTTGGTTTTTTGGTTTTTGTTTTTTTTTTTAAATAATCATAAATCCCAACATCTGCTTCCAGGGCAGGAGCCCTTTGGCTCTGTGCTCAGCCAGGGAAGGGGACGTGGCTGCCAGCGGCTGCTGCAGGTGTTATTTTTAGTGCGACAGCTATTTACCAGCTCCATTCCCAGGGGGAATTCAGGGAGTAAAAGGGATGCTGATGCATTTCTTACTAAATATAGAAAAGGGGGCGAGTCACCACACTCTGTGTGGCTGCAGCTTCCTGATCCTGCCAGGATGTGGCCTCAGGAAGGGGGATGTGGCCCCAGGGGTACCCGACACAGCAGTGGGGCCACCCCAGCACCACGTGGTGGCCACATGGGGCTCCCCATTCACCACATTCTAATCTTCAAGCTGGTGTTCAGAAAAAAAGCTTTTTAAAAGTAGCTCTTATAACTAATTGGCTTCACTTTGAAGCCCTGATCCTGTAATGAATGGCTCCTGAAATCAAACAAAGCATTTTCAACACCAACAAAATTGCCTGTTATGAAAGCAGAACATTTTTAGGGTAATATTGACTTTAACGCTCTGTCAAGGCACATTGACAGCAGGATGAAAACAGCCCTCCCTCTGCTCACCCAGCTCAAATCCAGCTGCTGAGAGGGGACTCTGAATACCCATGCCAGGCTGTGCTTTACATCCCCAGGAGCTGGCTGATTTCTTATTACTTTAAAAATATATACTTTAAAAATTTTAAAAATCTTGCTGATCAAAGAAGGATGTGTTTCACAATTACTCTGTTCTTCTCTGGTTTTAAGCCTTTAAAGTTCTGGACAGGCAGTTTTGACATCCAGGAGCTCTGCAAGCCCAGACAGATGGGGATTCCTGGTTGAACTCCTTTTATATTTCCTTTATTGCTTCATATTTACCAACGACCTGGAAACGAGCAGTGTGAAGGTGCCACTTGAACATGACAGAAAGCATTTCCGAGTGAGGCTCAGACAGGCTGGAAAACCAGCCCAGAGCCCTGAGCAAACTACAAACTGGGCAAATGACTGACACGACACAGAGTGCGTGGGATGCAAAAAACACAGAGTAATGGGGATTGGAAGAAAAAGATGCATTATTCATGCAGCCTGTGAGGGTCAGCTGGTGGCATTACCACTGAGGAAGTGAGGGCATCAGGGCACAGCATGGTGGACACCTTGGATGAACCTGCATCCCCATGAGGCACACTGGGCACCCCAGATCCCCTCTGTGCTCCCCAGGGCTCCTGCTCTGAGCAGTGACCCAAACCTCACCCACAGGATACAGAGAAACCTATGTATCTATAAATCTATAAATCTTTGCACAGATACTCAAACACACACTCCTTGGGACACTTCATTTCCCCTCTACAGTTTCCTGATGGGAGACCACTTAGAGAGCAGAAGAAAAAGAGTTTAATGAATTTAAGTGCACTTAAGTTAGGGAACACGAATGAAGGCACACCTTAATTGGGTATAATTGACAACCCAGCCCTGCCACTGTTTGGATTATGAACTGCAATTTCTGGTCAGGTGGAAATTAGCAGGTATCTCCTCCCAGAGTAACCTGCTGAGAATGAGGTGCTGGTCACCCAACACCTGTTACAGCTCTGTTTCTTTGGGGGAAAGCAGCAAGGTTCTCCTCTTATTTCCCATTCCTGGGGTTTTCACTTGGCCCTGATTTACCCATCAACCATCCGACAGCAGTGCCAGCTCAGGGATGCTGCCCTTGAGGACACCATGGGACACTCAGCAGCCCCAAGGGCAGCCCAGCCACAGCTCCACAGGGGCCAGCAGTGCTGAACGTGCTGGGCACACAGGGATGGCATCCAGGTGCCAGCTTGCCACAAGGGCCAGCCTGGCAGGCCCGCCCCAGGGATGGGCTTTGTGCCAGTCCCAGCAATGCTCCAGGAGTATTTCAGAACAGGGCAGCTCCCAGGCTCTGTGCACTGGGCTGCCAAGAGCAGTCTCTGGCATGTGCACACAGCTTCTTGCTGCACTTAAAATACTACTTGATTAAAAAAGGAAAAAGAAAAAGGAAACAAATTGTGTTTTGTGAGACTGGGAGCATCAAGAGCAGAAGTGGCAGCAGAAGCAATGCTTACTCAAGCCACAGTGAAAACACTTTGGCTGTGCCTGTGTGTGCCCTTGCCTTCAGCTGGTGTGGCTCCCATTTGCTTGGCTCCAAATGGGGAGGAAAAATGCCATTTCCTCAGTGCCTACCCTGGAGCACTGTGAGGAATGGTGAAGAGGAAAGGCTGCACTGTTCCAGATACACAAAGAGTACACAGAAGCAGAAAAACGTCATCCCATCACTTAATATATGCAAATTATGTTAAATATTTCATTCATTAAATGGCTCAGGTTATTACTGAATTGTACCTTAAGCTGTTCAGAAAGTTCATTCTTCTTGCACTTGCTCAGTAACATGAAATTACTGACTGAAATGAATATTTTACAGTTTGTGCAGACAGAACATTTATTAACAATTCTTTCCCCTCTCAGAGTCCCTCTCTTAAGCAGGTTTCAGGCACCATGTGACTTAAATCAGCCAGAGGGAATGCATTTTGGTTTATTTTTAAAAGTTGGGTTTATTCCCAATGTGGAAGAGCCCAACAACCCGGGAGGACCCAAACACAACCCTGCTGGGAGAGAAGAACAGCCACAGAGCTCTTTCCCAAAAGCCAGCAGGGAGAGCTGGAGGAAAGCAGCCACAGATTTTGGGGATTTTCCTTACTCAAAGCCCAGACAGCTCCACTGCTCACAGGGAACAGCTCCTGCAATGGCCCATAACGTGCCACGGCTCCTCCGGGATTTCACAGCAGTAATGTGAAGTGACAGGGCTCTGGCTCCCGCCATCCCCGGGCCAGCCACACAAGGGGGAAGGGGCCACTACAGGCAGCTCCAGCTGCTTCCAGCCTCCCCAACAGCCCAGTGTCCTCCCCCATGGTGGCACGGTCATTACCAGTTCCACCGAGGGGAGCAGGCAATTAACCCACCGGCACATTCCAGCAGCTCCCACCCCGATGATCCCCCTCCTTGGGGCGAGGGCAGGACACAACATCCCCCAACACACACCCAGAAGACTGGCATCACGCTGGCAGTGCCCCAGGGGTAACACAAACATCCTCCACCACCTCCACGGCACCGCCTCGCCTCCCACCGCGTCTCCAGATGACTTTCCCTTTCGCACGCCATGGGCAGCTCCCAGGGAAAACCCACTGGGCTTCAACCCAGCTCCTAACGCGGTGTGGCAGCCACGTCTCTGTGAACTTCCAGGCTTAGAGGAGACAGATGGATAAAAATAATTACCACTGGAACGGTGGCTCCGGCATCTAAGCGAGTCCCTGGCCAGTGACCCGGGAAAGGCGGCTCCCCCTGGCAGGAGCGCGTCCCCGCCGTGGAGCTTTCCAGCCTCAGCCGAGCACACACCCTGCAATGTCTCATCAATCTCGGCTGGGAAAAACCTTTCCATTTCCAACGGGAATATGCAAACCAGGCTCCACACTGTAAATCTTCCTTTGCGGCGCTAAGGAGATAAGTAGGACCTATTAACCTCCCATGTTATTTCCAACTTCATTATTGGAGCTGACACAGGGAGAGCACGCGGTGACGGCTCTTTTTGGCAGAGTGCATGTAAATCGCTTTCTCAAAGGAAATTACTTCTCTGGGCTGAATGTTATTAATCTAAATTCTCCCTTAGTCAAATTGTTGCCCGTAATAAATATGGAACAGGTTGCTACGCTCATCTCCGAGGGCATCCTAATCCAGCTGCAGGTTTTCCCCTTAATTTGAAGGAGCTCCTGAGGAGCTCCTCTGTGAGAACAGCTTTCACCCAAGGATGGGACCATCCACCCCAGTGCCACCCAGCACATGAGCACCCTGGGATTTCATAATGAAAATGTATTTTGGCCCTGCCAGCATCGAGTGCTCTAGCAGTGAAGCGTGAGCAGGAGCAAGCCAGGGCCTGGTGAGACCAAAAAAGGGACACAAGGCATGCCCTTTTCCTTTTTCCTTCCATGGCCAACATCTTTCATGGCTGGTGCTTCATTTATGTCAGCTTTGGTAGTGTTAAAATTCAGCTTACAGTGTTTAGGATTTTATGCTCTTTATCCACCTGATATCCCCCTTGTGCAACTAAAAACTCTGGAGTTTAGGCACAAACAGATCCAAAACCCCATCAAAACCAGATCCAAACCCAAACTGAACTTTGCCAGAGATGGAGCTGGGAATTTTATTTGCATGGTATTCCTTCCTTTCATTGAAAACCAGCTCCTTGCCAGTAACGATTTCCACAAAAGCCCTCACAGAACACCCCTCCACAAAAAGCTACAATCCCCTCCGCTCAAAGGCACACCACAGGTATGGAGCGGATTCTGAACACTATAAATCCAGCGGCACACACAGCCCTTCTCCTCATTTGTTACCAGCCAAGTGTGAAAATGTTAATGAAGGCAGCTGTAATAATCTACGGGAACTTCCCAATTAAGATTTTGTTCACGTCCGCCAGCTCCCGCTCCAACGCAGCCTTTGAGCATCCCCCCTTCCACCCAACAGCAGCCATAATTGCTGGGCTCCATCCTGGCACCCTCACCCGGCCACCCTGACGAGGGAAATCACTGCCACTCTATTAACTCCAACTTCCACTGCACTGTATTCCTAGAAGAAAATGAATGCAGAGAGATTTTAAGTGTGTGCCTACTCCCCTACATGAGTATGTTTGAAATGTAACATGCTGACAGCACTGAGTCAGGCAATACCATATCAGCCACTTTTACTGAAAAAGAAGAAAAAAAATAAAAATTAAGTTTTGGGGGTGGCTTATGGCAGTGCTGGCTCGTGGGAAGCTGATGCCTTCTTGGCTCAGTAAGGAGAACCCTGGGAGCCTGTCTGGGTGTTGGGAGCACATCTCTCCTGGCACAGCAGAAGGGAAAGAGACTCCATGATAAAATGAAGGCATCCTCGCAAATAAATTACTTTTCTACCACAGTCGTGTGATTTTTAATTTTCCTCTAATTTCAGGACTGCAGCACTGATATAAAACCCCTCTAAGTGTTTTAGGGAGATGGTAATGGTCCTATACTAAAATAATTCAACCAACACTATAATTTTAGTACCACTATCAAAATGAAATAATGGCTGTTTACTGTGTTACACCTTTCAAATGACCTTCATTTGAATACAAATTGTGGCTCCAAACTCCAAAAGCTGCTCCATTTCAGGAGGCAGCAAATTGAGGATGTTTACCAGTGGTTTACTCTGCCAGCAGATTCCTCAGCATAACCAGAAAGGCCAAATGTGTCTGGGTTTTTTTTTTCCTCTGAAGTTGCCTAAGACCAGCCTAAAGGAGCCACCTGGATTTGGCCAGAAGCCTGAGTCACAGCCCTTCACTCTGCTCCAAGCATGACGGGAATCCCACATTCTGTTTAATCTGGAAATACTTACTGGTGACAAAACTGTTCATTCACAGCTCCCTCCCTCCCAACCATCTCACCCTGGACAAAGAACTAAGATCACTCTGCCAACTATCAGGTACTCAGAGAAGAGGAAGAGGTGGATGGGTCCTGTCTCAATCTGGGCCTTGAAAATACTTCATTTGATTTTATTTTTTATGGTTAGGCTCTGTCTGCCCATCACGGGCTCTCGCAGTGGTTTTGGGGACCCCATGCACCTCTGCCCAGAGAAGCTGTGGGTGCTCAGGCTGTGGGGAGCCCCTTGGCGCAGACTTGGGGAGCCCTAGAGGTGCTGTTCCCAACTCCTGTGGCTGTATGGCATTCACAGCTCAGCCCACACAGCCAGAGCGGGACTGGTCACAGGCGAGGATCTGCGGAAAAAAATTCACTACAAGCATTTGCTGATATTCATTCATACACCTGGGAACCCCAGTCTATCACCAGCTATTTCACTCTAATAATGAATTTCTGCCCTTTCATCAACATTAGTCAGAACAAGCTCTGAGAAAATTCCCCTTTGGTGCCAGGAACGTAACAGAAAACATTGACATGAATGGCAGCAAGCGAAGCCAAGCAGTGTGCCCAGCTGCAAGGCAGCACAAGCTGCCACCACCCAAATCTGAGCCCTTCCAAGATCATTCCTAAGGGAAAAAAGTATAATTAAAAAAAAAAAGTTTCTCTGTGAGCTGCCAGAAGTTGTTCTACAAACTCCCTTCCTGTGGACACCGAAGGATCAAGGATGCTCCATGCTCCAGCACACTCCCTCCTCCTCCTCCCCAGTTCCCAACCAAAGCAGTGGTGATCCAGGCACCAGGCTGAGTGCTGCTTTGGCTGCTGCTCACAACCCAAGTGCTACAGTGGGAAAATCCCACATGCCGAAAATACGGAGAGTCTGTAAACACTCCCGAGACACCTACGTGTAATTACTCACGATGAGTGAGGAGGAAGAAAAACCCACTTTTTGTTTTTAATTCTCTTCATTGTGCATAGAAGCTACTGCAAGAGAAGCCCCGGCCAGCCAGCAGCTCTGGAGAGGAAGAGCAGCATGTGGCCATAACACGCTGGAATGAGGGCAACAGTGTTTTGACAGCAGTGCCATTTTGGGGCAGCAGAAAGGGAAATCCCTTCTATAAAGGATGACCTCTGCCTTTCCTTGGCAGATGCAGCCCTCCTGAAGGCAGAGCCAAGCCAGCAGTGGATATCCCAGCTGGAGATCCTGACCCAACACCCGCTTCCGCTGTGGCGACACGTGGAGAAACAAAAGGAGTTTAAACAATAGGTGTTGTATAAAACATCTGAAAACAAGACAAATTAGCCATTAAAAATTAATTTTGGAAAATTACAGTCTTGTTAACAGACACTGTCGTGACTTTGCATGTTCCTTTTCAGGCAGGAGGGAGGAAAGGGACTGAAAACACATTTTACTGTATTTCAGAAACTGAAGAGGTAGATACCCACACCTTTGGAAGCCTGTGTTCCTCTGTGCCACCCCAGTGCTGGCAGCATGGCCCTGTATGCTGAGGTGCCAAATGATGTGACCAGGGCAGGTGAGCACCTGCAACCCTGTGCTGAAACCCCCACCATGAACCTGCCTGTGGGATGCTCCAACACTATTTTAATGCACTCAACAGCGAGGACTATGCCAAAATACTCAAGGTCAAGAGACCAGCATGGTTCGAGGCAATCTGCACCTCTTAAAACAGTGACAAATATGTTATTTAATTTTAATGAGCTTTTTTGCATCTCCAATCTAATTACAGCATTATCAAGCACTGCTCTGAACTGCAGGTGGCTGCTCATTACTTGGGGTAAGGCTGTCACAAGCATTTTTCATGAATACTAAAAACTACCTCGTTTCACCACCCGCTCTGAAATATCCCCAGCTGATTGCTCCACTTCTCAATGTGGGGTTTGGTGTGGTTAAGAGAGAGCAGCACCCACAAACACAGCTTTATGTGCCTGCCCAGCTCCTCTGGCCAAAACCCCCAGGAGAAACACCACACCCACCAAAAACAAGTGAGTTTTGGTGTGCGAGATACTCGTGACAGAAGTGTCCCCCAAAAGCAAACATCTCCCTGTTCTGCGCATAGCAGTGAGGACACCCTGTGACAGGACACTGAGGAAAACCCCTCACTTCCAGATGGCTTCTATTTTTTGCTTTCAGCTAAGTGGGTTTTTTAAATCATTATTGAAAACAAGGAAAATTTCAATGTCAAAAGCATTTTGGCAAGATCAAAATTCTTCCATTTTCCTCTTAAGCCTTGCAAAAAATCAGATTTTTCTGTTCCTTTCTGGCCAATTCCTTTGACCACCTCTCCTCATGGGCCGCTGTTTCCTCCAGGCAGCACAAAGCTGCTGGAGCTCACGTCCAAAAGGCTCAGTAACCAGCAAGAATCAGATATTTTAATCCTCCCCAAATCCCCTTTTCCCTGCATGGCTTGGTGAGCACAGGCAACAAACAAGCAATAACAAAACCCCAACAGCAGCTTTTCCCTCTTACAAAGCAGGGAGGCAAGCAGGAAACCCCCCCCCCCCAACAACCCCAAATCTTCATCCCTCCGGGGGACAGGGGT
>VXBU01015246.1:1375318-1405451 GCA_013400315.1 Bombycilla garrulus
CCGCGAACCCCCCCCCCCCCCAACAACCCCAAATCTTCATCCCTCAGGGAGACAGGAGTTGCCCAGCTCACCTTGGTTTGCCTTTCCACCCCCCCAAAACAACTGGTCCAGCTGGCGGCAGCCCACAGGTCTGCCTGACCAGGAGCACTCACTGGCATCCAAGGGGACATGGGGGTGATGGCAGGAGATAGAGGGTTGAGGTGACACCGAGCTCTGCAACAGAGGGACGCCCCAGGAAAGTGAGAGCAGCCTCTGGGCTTGTCTGAGTTCCCCCAGCAGCCTCATCAGTGCTCATTGACAGCACCTGGGGCTGAGGGAGCTGGGCAGCAGCACCTGGGCCACCTCCCACATGCCAATTATGTACGTGTGTATGAGTGCTTGCAGGTGTGTATGAGTGTCTGCAGGTGTGTATGAGTGTTTGCAGGTGTGTATGAGGGCTTGCAGGTGTGTATGAGTGTCTGCAGGTGTGTATGAGTGTCTGCAGGTGTGTATGTTTGTTTGCAGGAGTGTATGAGTGTCTGCAGGTGTGTATGTTTATTTGCAGGTGTGTATGAGTGTTTGCAGGTGTGTATGAGTGTCTGCACATGTTTATCTGTGTGTCTGCACGTGTGTATGTATAGGCGTGCGTGTGCACGTTTATCTGTGTGTATTCACACGTATATCTGTAAATGCATGTGCGTATGGGTGCAATGCATATGTGCACGTGTGCATGTACATGTGTATCTATGTTCTGCACGTATCTCTGTGGCAGCATGTCCGTGTAACTGCACGCCTGAGGTGCACAAACAGACGCACACACACACACACACACACACAGGGCAGAGCTGCCCCGAGCACCGCAGCTCCGTGTTCCACCGGCACACGTGAACGCTGGCGGAGCCGCGCTCCGTTCCCGGCGCCGCTGCGGCAGTCCCGCCGTGTCCCCCTGACCTTGCTGCAAACCGCAGCGGCCTTTGGGACGCGGGATCGCAGCCGCACGGCGGTGACAGCGGACGTGCCCGCACGCTGGGCCGGGGGATGGCACCGGGGCCCCCTCGGCAGGGCCCGTTCCGGCAGGGATACCGGCCGGCGCTCCGGGGAGTCCCAGCGCGTTCCCCGGCGGAGCGGGAGCTGCGGGAGCGCCAGGATGGGGCAAGGCGGGCGGGAGAGCGAGTGCAGAGACCCGCGTTAGCTCAGCCGGCTCCCCCGGCCGCTTCCTCCGGGCCCCTCTCCACATAAGCACACTGACTTTAGTTAAAGTGTGTGCCAGCTGCAGCCCTGCGACCGGAGCAGGCAGAGATGTGGCGCTGAATGATAATCAAATACATTCGCATCATCTGTCATTTTTTACTGCAGGTGCCGGTGTAATAAATCTGAGCTTGACTCTTCTGTCAGCTGGCAGTGAACATGTTTTAACACCAAATCCTGAGGGATGAATTCAGAATGGCTTGGCCTTGCACGGGGAGGAGCCACCTGTAACACGCCAAGTGGGTAACGCATACTTGATTGCTTTCATAGTACTTTTATTATTTTGGTGACACGTGCCTGATGTAGCATTTCAACCCACTCCCACAGCGAAGGCAAACATTTCCACTATTGTCTTCCTGCTATATCCCAACCCTCTACAGACAGCCCTGGCTCTGCTCTCCCAAGCCCCCAGCCCTGTCCCAGCATCTTGATGTGCCTGTGACCTGTAGGGTTATTAGGATTTTGGTAAAAGAGGAGAAAAAGTCAAAGGAAAAAGGCAAACAAAAAAAAATTGCAAATTATTTTAATTAGAACAATGACAACTCAGAAAATTAAACATTTAAGTTACTATGTTGTAAAACCTAACTCATACCTCTGGTGCACAGAGAAGGAGCAGCTCTGTTTCCCCATGGATGTATGCAAACTTCTCCCCAGTCATCCTGTGGAGAACAGTGAATCCTTCACTGCAGATACTGCTGGGACACCCCATATAACACGATTTTCCATAGGCATCCACACACCTGTGATGCAGCACCAGCCTCTTAAGTGTACTGACGCTGCAATAATGAACTCTTTTGGTTTGAAGTCGATTTATTATTTTACCAATAGTTTTCTTCTCCTTGCCTTCTGCACATGGCTTAGTTGTTGCACAGATCAGGTACAATTCCAGGTGCCGCAGGATGCTCCTGCGTCCAAGCTGGCCCCTGTCCCACGAAGGATAGCCAGGCCTGGCTGCAGGAAGCAGTCCGTGCAAGCCCAGGTGGGAAAAGCGTGGAGTGCAAAGGGAGAAGCCAAAACCCCAACAAGAACAATCCTCCTGATGGAGCACCGGTGCCGCGGTGTGCCATGGCTGGGGCTTGCCAGCTGCACCCGCTATTTATAACACTGGCACTTACACAATTGCACCTCAACAACTTATAATACAGGCCTGGAAATCAGAGTACTTTATTTACTCAGCCAAAGCTTTATCGGTGCAGTTGGCTTTCCAGTGAGGGAAGTGGTGTTTATGAAGCACTTCCTTGTAGGTGCCAGTCTGCCTTCAGCTGCCCTGAACAGCGTCTCCCTTCTGGCAGCACAGGCTGGTGGGAAAGATGCAGGTAAATCCTTTGGCAGCACCCTCCATCTTCCAGGACTTGCTGCACTTTTAACCTAATGAAATTTAAATTCTAATTGGAGGCAGAAAATCCAGCTGAAGGGGCAAACAGCTGTGGATCCTGCCCCAAAGTGGGCACAAGTGCCTGCACTTGCCCCTAGGTGGTTTCTACTCACATTCACTGTGTGCTCCACTCTCGGTTCAGTTTTGACTTTGTCGTGGTACTTTGCCAGCCATACGTGTGTCTTGGAGCCACACGTCTTTTTTAACAAATTACATTAAATTAAATCCTAAGTAAGCTAAGTGGCTTCAGAAGAGCGGAACCCCCCCCCCCCTTTTGTGTGCAGAACAAAACCCGGTGCTGCCTGCTTTGCGGTTTCCTTGGCAAGCACACACACAGCTCTGCTCACTCTGCTTTGCTGGAGCAGCAACGGCCCTGTACCATCATCAGAACACAGGAATGATTTTGAATTCAGGGGCAGGAATCACTGACACTGAACTTACAGCACGGTTACCGACCCCTTTCCCAGCCACAAATTGTCCCAAGACGGGGTCCTTGCCACTCTCCCCAGCACATTAGTAAACCCATAATCCCCAAATCTGGGATCTGCCAGTGCCAAAAATTCCTAATGTGGGTTTGCAATTCCCCCCACCAGCACTACTGCCTGCAGCATCACCCGGTGCTTTAAACAAAAGCACAGTTTTCCTTTCATTAAAAACATTCCCACGGATTAAAGATTTGGAGGCCACAGCAAAGCAAGTTAAACATTTACTTTCTATTAAAACATCTAAATGAGAAGATTAAAACCTGTTTTACATTTAACAGGCAAAGTCAAATCAGCACAGGAGCAGCTTAGCGCGTACTTAGAGCCAAGGCCTTCTGATGTGCAGAGGTAATCAATTTACAGAGGGAGGGATTTCCTAAAATTACTCAGAAAGGGGTAAAAAAAATAGCACACATACATTTGAACAAATCTTTCCCTTCTGTCCCCATGGCCGCCTCCCGGAGCTGCAGCTCCAATCAGCTCACTCCCACTGACAGCTCTTGCCCCAGATTCCCCCATAAAATATTTTCACAGCTGATTAGTCTATTTAGCACGTTGCACGCTTAAGCTCTTTTGTTTATTTTTCATTTGAGATGGCAGGAAGAGACGAGCCAATGGAATGCAAAAGGGGGTTATTGACTGTGTTTAATGGCAACTGTTTGCAGGAGTAGCAGTTAGAGGTCACAGAGGTGACGCAGACACAGCTGACTGCTGCAGGAATTTCTGCTCTAATTTTCTAACATCCAAACAGACTCTGCCTGGTAACAGAAACCACTGAACTACAGCTGGTTTCTGCCAAGGCAGAATTCCCGGGGGAAGCTGAAAGTCTCCCTTTACACGGCCAAAATCCAAGTCTATTTGTATTTGCCTGCAGCTGATCTAACAGCATTCAGACATGAGACCAGCTCTGTCCTGCCATGGGTGCTGAGGCAAAGCCCCCACTGCTGCCAGGCATCTCTTCCAGTGTTTATTAGCCAAACTTTGGGATCAGCCATCCCAACAAAAGGGTTTTTTGGTGATGCAATTTCAGATGAGTGCCAATCCACAGAGTAACACAAAGCACCGTCAGTGCTGGACACGGTGCTTCATCCGAACACCTGGGATCCAAACCCAGGTACTGAACTGGCACAAGTTGTGATGCTCCTGTGGCCAGCAGGGAACCCCACAGGCACTCTCACACAGATCTCAGTCCCAGGTTTCCAAGTGAGGTGCTCTGAGTAGCTGATTATAAAATCAGTTTTTAAAAAAACCCCTCTCTAACACAGCTCCATCAGTTGACCGTGCTGCTATTAAATGGAAGAGGTCTGAGCTCCCACACTCCCATATAAGAGAATTAGACTGAATCCCCCCCCACCTGCCCTAGAAGTCATCCCAAAGAGAAGTCTCTACTTCAGTTATATAATCCTCAATTTCCAAAGTTTATTTAAGAAGTGAAAAGCAGCAGGAGGAAGTGAGGGGCAGAACGGATGTGTGCAGCCCCTGGGGTGGAGGGTTGTTTACTTTTAAATGATTACACAATTTCAGGGTGAAGCAGCACACAATCACGTGAAAACGCTGCTTAACTGGCCTTGTCAGGCAAGTTTTTTGGCATGAGCATGTATTATGCAAAAGGAATAATCCCTTTAACTAAAATATTTGGAAGAGGGTTGCACAGCCAGGAACCAAAGGGAGGTTTTGCCGTTATTTCTCATCTGATCATGCCAAATAAAATGGTCCAACTTACAAAGTATTTTAGGACAGAACTTGGAGGCTGTCTCTATTGGTAAGCAAATTCATGTTGCCACTTGTGCAAACTAAACATACTACATGCAGACATGAAAGTAGCTGGGTGGCCCCAAGGCTCGCTAAAGAGAAGCCACACGGATGATGCTCACAGGGGAAGGGTCCCAGCAGCAGCCACGAGCAGGAGGCAGGGGAACAGCCCTGGGGCGCTTTGCAGCTGCCAAGCCCTCGACCCTGCAGCACCCGAGTGTCCGTGCTCCCGCTGCCGTGGCTCACACTCCCACAGCGGCCACGGGAGCTCCCCAGCCCGGCAGCAGCGGGGTGCTGCGAGCTTCAATGCCGGCCTCCCCCGCGCCCCTCCCGGGGACGGCTGAGGCGCTGCCCTCGCCAGAGCCACGGCGTTGGCCGCCCTACAATCGCCGTCTCCTCCAAGCCCCGATCTTCCCTGCAAACCTGCACATTCAGTGCCTTCGCAGCACCCTCCTGTGGGGATTCCGCGTCCGTACAGACACGGGGGCAGCTGGAAACGGGGCGCGATGGAAACCCTCCTCTTCCTCCTGCTCCGGCGAGGCGCGGGACGCGCGGCTCCGAGGCGGCAGGCAGAGCCGCCGGACGGCCACGGCCCCGGTACCGAGCGGGGCTGGGGAGGAGGCGATGCCCAAAAGCACCGCGGGCACCGGCACAGCCCGGACAGGGCACTCCCGGCACAGCGGAGCTCGCCAGCCAGCGTTTGTCTATAACCTACTGATTCACAAAGCCAAGCAGTGACAGGTAATTACAACAAGTAAAAATGAATAGATTTCTCTGCAGCAAACTGTGACATACACAAAGTGCTCCTCAATTCCTTCCCTGGAGTGTGCAATTGCCCCCCAAGGGTATTATCACTGGTTAAAAACCTGCTCTCCAAACCAGGAAAACCTTCATTTAGCAGCACCTCGTTTGGAACCACTTTTGCATTAACACTTTTGTTTTCATGGTGATGCTGCATTTTCATTCAGATACTTGAAAGTATTTTTGTCACAAGCTGCAGTGATTCTATGCAACACTTTGCACCTCAATGAAAACCAAACAGCGCACTCATTTTAAGAGAAAAAAGACTTGAGAAAGTTTATAATTATTATGTTACTAAACATTTAAGTTTTTTAAAAATTTGTGTGTTATCTACACTCTTAATGTACAGCATTCACAGTGGTGCCAAGACACAGAAATCCCAGATATTGCAAGAATGCTGCAAAATTAGACTTGGATCAATCTCAAATCTGAATCGCTGATTACCCTCCAGGTTACACAGTAATTTAATATCCTTCAGCAGGTGACTTGCAGAGAGAGCACACAAATCAGTTCACTTGTGCAGTGGGCAATAAGAACATAGATATGGCATCATTCACTTTTGAAGCCTCTCGCACCAAATTAATTCATCTTAATGGATGATGCTTCTGCAGGAACAAACCAAATTTTTTGCTTCCCAAACAAAGGATTTTCAAACAAGTCTGGCAGATTAGGTGAAGCACAGACACACTACAGACACACTTCTCTAGTTTCAGTGCTCTAAAGCAAGGCAAGAGCAAACTGTGGGAGAGATGATAATCCCTCATCTCCTTTTCCCTCCACCTAACAAGAGAAGTTTTTTCCATGCCCTCATTGCCTGGCAATGACCGCTTTCACCTATCAGGAGTGGCGCCCATCCCTGGAGCACTCGAGTATCCTGTCATGGAAAAGAACAGGCCGTAGAATCAATCAGACGGAAGCTGTCAGAGAAGAGCATCCAGTCTGGAAAATTCAGGTGCAAACTGCAATTAAAAGACTGCCTTCCCATTGCCAGAAAGCCTTTCCAAACCATCATCGTGGACAGGAACTAAAACCTTCTCTTGAAAGTTAAAAATTCATTGCACTTGTCAAACTCTGAGAAAGGAAGAGCTGTTCAGCTGCTAAATTCTGAAGACATAACTAAGCCTTGCTCTTCCAGGACAAAGAAAGCCTGAGACTGATGGGAAGCAGGTGTATAGAGGCTGGAGGCAAAGGTAGAAAATCCATCCAGCAGAACTCAGGAAGGCAGAGAATCAGATGTGGCAGAACAGAGCAGGCAGAGCTGCAGCAAGAGGAACCAAGCACATGATTTTTGTTGTTGTTATTGTGCCATGAGGTCTATGACCAGGGAATGCAGGGATTGGGTAGGAGAGGAGACTCTCATCATTACTGGATATACAACATGACTTATTACTACCATCAGAAACTACAGTACCTTCCCAGCGGCAGCAGCAGAATTTTCTGGATGAGAACACTCCATTTCTACCTTGAAGAATATCAATTCTTTCTCCACTACCCAGCCCTGCTCAGGGGATAGTAGAGCTATTCCCAGCTACAAAGAAAATGTGTCCTAAATAAAAGGAGAAGAGAAAGGCAAATAAAATGTTTGATAATAAAGTCTTGCAAGCTGTAGGCTTTTACAGGAGGGAAATAATCTCCACAGCTGGAAGGACACCTCTCCTGGCATCAAGGTCAGCATTTCTTAAGAAAGAGAGGCCACTAGGAGCAAAGACTGGCCCCAACCCAACTGATACCTCAGGAGCACAGTTCCCTGGCTGCTGCCTTCTAAATATCCCCAAGAGGAAAAGCAAAGCCACAGCATCAACCCTGGCTACAGATCATAAGTGCATCCAATTACTGAATCAGTAATTCCTCAAGCCCTTCTCAGCCCACGGCCCTGTAACAGCGAGAGCAGAGGGGAACGAGAAACGAACACAGGGACCTGGGTGACAGGGCCACAGAGCTTCTCACTGGGAACACATCCTGTGACGTGGCACCTTCCAGGCCCCTCGCAAAGAATGGAGAAAAGCAAGTTGTAGTATTTGTTTCATACTTTCATCACAACAGGAACATCAGCCAGATCTAGACTAGGTCCAAGGGATAATCACTGTAATTAGCACTTCGTTCATATAATTACCAGCAGACCCTGTAACATTTTACAATGGAGGTAATTACCCACATTTTACAGCTGAAGAAACAGATACAGTGCAGGTGAGTAACTTAAAAGAAATCATCAGTGAAACTGTGGCACAGCCAGAGGCTGCAATTATCCTTATTCCCAGCCAAGGCTCTCCCCAATAATCCATGCTGAATTCACTTCTGTCTTGTGGGAAGGAATCCAGAGAAAATAAACACAAACTGGAATTTCCAATGTCTAGAAGAGCTGAAAAGCAGACAAGCCAAACCTGAAGGAGAAATAAAAACACATGTTTAACACTGAGCATTTTCTGAGCTGAATGTGCAGCTACGAGCGGGGGACAGGCAGAGGACCCTGCTCTAGCAGACACAAAGCCAATGCGGGGTGTCAAGGGCTACACTTCTACTTCTGAAGCAGAAGAAAAGCAGAAGCACAGGAGAGGGTCAGGTCTGGCTGCCCAACGGCACCAGCTCTCAACCCCTCAGCCATCAGAGTCCTTAATGCAAGTCGAGAAGTTAGAGATTAAAGCAGGAGCAATAATTAAATTATTTAAGGACTTTGCAAATCAACACACACCCAGAGCAGCAAAGCAGGGTGACAAGCCTCAGAAATTCACCCCCACCCTGAAGAGAACCTCCCTGCAGAGTGGCTGCCAAGGATGGCAGTCCTGCCCCAACAGCTGGTGCCCCAGTTGAGGTCAGAGCAGCACTGGGGCTCTGCTCTGGAAGGGGGAATTCCCTTCCCCTCCGAGCACAGGAGCAGTGGGATCCATACCTAGAACCCACCAGCCCTGAAATGTGAGTAGGATTAGCTGGCACTTGGTCAGTTTATTGCATAGGGTCAGGTGCTGCACGGAAATCTGTTTTTCCCCAGGTACAGTCTTGGGTGGGGGATACAGACCTGTCCTGTACTTTCATCCTGCACCTCTGGATGAGCTTCAGTGTTAACAGAAAATGGTGTGTTTGTGCTGACCACTACACCTGATTTTCAAAAGTAGTCAGACCAAAGTGAGCAATTTGCTGCTGCCTCTGTTTTATTAAATAAGCAGCACATGCAGAAGACACACAGGTGTCTACTATGTTGAATAAAGCAGATTAGGTTAATCCAACCCCAGCTGCACTACCTGAACTGCAAGACATGCAACGCTCTGAATCTTGTACATGTGCCAAGGATTTCATTTCAGCCCTTCAGCCTTCTGTTAAGGGTAATACAAAAAAGCCTCCAGCAGCAGAAGATATTTCATAGATTTCAAAATTAAGACTTCTTTCAGGAAGTGGATGTTGTCAACATTCTGGCTTTGAGTAACAGAAAAACCTCGTAAGCAGGAACAAATCTCTCAATAGAGTATTCTCTCAATATCTAAACAGACAAATGTTTTGCTTTGCAAACATTTTGCAGCATTTGTGTAGTTCTTTGATTAAATGTTTGACGAAAACATGTATTTGAGTTACCGCTCAGTGAAAAACAAGCTCAGTAAAGTGAATTAAGTTCCATCATCTATTCCCATGCAAGGGTCAGCTGTTGCTGTTCCTGCTGTACCCAGCAGCACTGCAGCAAAACCCAGGGACAGATTTTACACTGGGGCAAATAGCAGTGCTACTGCTGAGTCAACAAAGCAGCTTTTCTTGCCAATATTTACTGTGTTTTATAGAGGAAACAGGGGACAATTCCTACCTCCTCCCTTCCCAAAGGCTGTACCTCCTCCTCCCTCAGCAGCTCTAGCATCCTGGAAGCCCATGCAATAGCTGAACAGGCACAATTCATATTACACTGATTTCTGCGAACAACCATCTGCATCTAACACAATACATGGAAATATCGTAACAAAGCATGCATCACTCTGTCATCCCACCACCTTGGGAGCTACACCCAGAGAATGCCATGGGTCAGAGCGCTTACCTTATGAAAGAAGGCAGGATGGACATGACAAAACATGAAATGAGACCAAAAAAATAAAAAATTAAAAAAAAAAAAAATCAAGACATTTTGACCATCTTTTAAGCTCTGGGTTTTTTTATTATTGACTCCAATTCCCAACATCAGACATTTTTATTCCATTTCTTCTTTTTCCCTGCTATTTGTTCTAGCAGGAGGCAGCCAACAGTCAGCCCTCTGCACAGAGAAGGAGATTTCCTTCAGTTTCCAGACTTTTAAATAAAGGTTTTAAGAATTGCTGCCGTGGAAAGTCAAGGCATTCACGTCTAACTGCTGCCAACATAAAATATGTGTTATGAGGAGAAAAAGAGTCTTCAAGGAGTTTTCTTGGGCAAAGTAAGTATTTTTTCCCACTGAGTTTTAAAAACCCTGTTCTGGAGACTGGAGAAATGGCTTAAGATGGTTTCTGGAGGATTCTTCTTCTCAGGCTGACAGGTAAGCATTAAACCCAAGCCAAAGCCAAATCCCAGCTACCCCAGACACGCCCGGCGAGAAGCAGCAGTCTGTGTACCAGAACTGACAACTCCAGGTCTACAAAAACAATTACAGCTAAAATTTGGAACAGGAGGGGAAAGGAAAATCCACCTGAATGCTTCAAGCACTGATGGTGGCTGTGACAGTCCAGCAGAGTCATAGCCACAGGGTCAGAGAAACTCACACAGTAACACAGAGGTGCTGGGCAGGGAATTCTGTGAATACTAGATTTGTTTATCTGATTTTGTGAACACTGTTTTAGCAGGCAATTCTGCTACACAAGGGCAGTTTAAAAACGGGGATCTTGTGGCTAAGCACAGAAATCAGTGCTGGAAATATCCTTCTCAGGGCGGGATGCCAATTCAAACTAGCTGTTTTCCAAGTTTGAACCAAGTTCTGGTGTAGATGGTGCAGTCCCACTGTCCAGGCAGAACCTACTAAGGCTGAATCCTTCAAGACTCACAGGGAAGGAGACAACTCAGGCTCAGCCCTGGGGTCAGCAGGATCCCCAGACAGGGGAGCAGAGCCAAATGCAGTGCAGTTTCCCTGGGGAAAGGGTCAGCAAGAGGGTGTTCAGGTGAGCTTCGGGCTCCTCCAGAGGCCAAGCGCCAGCAGAGCCCAGTGGCATTATGTGAACAGCTCACTACAATTTTAATCTGTAGTCCTAATGAATGATATAAAGTTTTATAAGCATCAACAAGGCTCTGAGAAGACCTAAATCCATTTCAGTGCTCATTTAGCAGCTTCATCTGTGTGCAATTAAAACTTCAGCATTAAATGTTAGAGAATAAAATGATGAGACACTTAAAAAGTAATCTGTACTTCAGTGGGCCGTGCTTAGTGGATTTCATATGATCATTTATCAGATAAAAATAGAATCTGGCCAAAATCTGTCTTATCCACTGCTTCCCTTTCAACAAGAAAATGGAAAGAACCAACTAAGCTTTGGGGGTTTTGCCAGCCCACGTACACAACGCTGCTTCCTAAGCACAGGCGTGCCTAAAGCACAGCTCCAAGCACTGGTAACTTCCCTTTGGGCTCCAATGATAACAGAAAAATAAATGCAAATTGAGTTTCAAGTGAGATTTTCATTTTGGTCTGAAGCCTAATCTTTTATTAAAACAGCTATCAGTTTGGAGCTGATGGTTAGGAAAAGTTAACTTCAGGATACGGAAAAAATTTTAACACCAAAGAATAGTTCTTATTCCTAAGTGTATCTGAAATGCTCCCAAAGTTACTTTAAGCTATGAAAGTTAACTACAGCGGGACACAGATGGGCCATGGACAGGCCACGAACATGGGTTTTACTAAATAAAAGAACTGTAGAAAAATGTGAATTAAAAGCAAAGATGTACATAAATATCAAAACAGATTTAGTGGGAGAACACAGATCAAAAGAAGTAATGTATTATACAGGCAAAATACACATAGTTAAACTTAAAAGAAACAAAAACCAATGAAAAATACATATTTTATTAACAACTGAAATAATGTTTATTCAAGAAAAGCCAACACTGAGCATCCTCATAGAAAAGAAAAAAGACATCTGGGGAGGTCAAAGAATGCTACAGTTTAAAATGATGAAATGTTACAGCTTACACACCAAAATTAAAAATGAAATGAAATTAAAAAAATGAAATGGTTACCAAAGTAATGCAGGTCAAGGGATCAAAGGTGAAGGGTCACACACTATTAAAAAGAAATCCAAAAGGGCGTCTGCATCAAGATCTCTGCAAAACAAAGGAGCTTCAGTGAGTAAAACTAGAACCTTCTATGGAAGCACATCAAAGCTCTCGCACTCCACACCCAGCCCAGGCAGCACATTCAGCTGCTCTCTCTCCTGTGCCGGTGGCTACTGACCCTGCTGCAGCCACTGACCATTCCTGTGGCCACACTGGGCAGCTCCTGCTTCCAGCCACTTGGGTTTGTTATTATTAACCTCCCTGTAGTCAGGCTCCTTACAGTTTTCCCATTTCCACGCTGGAGCACTGGTTTCTTGTTTCACAAACTGTTTTCAGCACCGAGGGTATGAGGCAGCGCAGCCCAAGCGTTGGCTGCAGGTCCTGCATTGGCACTGACCACTACCTGTGCCAAGGAGGATCTGTATAGGTCAGAACACTCCTGGCTCTCAACACAACTGCTGGATTGCTGCTTTTCAGGGAAAGCTTGACATGCTTTTTCAACAGTTTTTCTTTATTCACTGTAACTGTGGAAATCTGGTAATTATTGACACACATGCATGCTGAACCCCTCACGTTGTAACATATTGCTTTAACACTCCAATAAAAAAGTAATTCAAATGTGGTTTCCAAGACAAAGGCCTTTCCTCCTGGAATTTCAATTACACAGAAGCTATAAAACAACCTTTGGTACCCATTTCCAAGCAAGATGCAGTCAATTATCTATACTAAATTTATGCAGAGAACGTAATATTTACATCAGATAACTTTTGGAGAAAGACAACCACCAAGGGCATTGCATCCCTCTTCATTCCAGCATCCCTCCTCCCGCCTGGCAAGGCATTAAGTTTTGGGAGACTCTTATCTGGACCAAACCAGCCCAGTGCTTGAAGACAAGAGAAAAACTCCCTTCACAAAACCCTGCCTTTGTAAGGCAAAGAAGCCCCCAGTGTCAGAGAATCACCATATGTAACACTGAGACGTAGCACAAGGATCTAGCCTGCCTAGATATTTTTTCAGAAAACATCTCATCTTTCCATGTCACTCCTGCTTTGTGCGTGAGTGACACTGTCAGAACCTGCTGGAGGATGCAAGGTCCCTCAGCAACCGTGTCTGGCAAACCCTCCTGCTAAAGCTACTGCTTGGTGACCTTAAAACTCAGTTCCCACCATTATTTCCAGCATTTATCAATTCCCGTTTCTGTGAGCCAAACAAGTAATCCACATTTCCACAGTTCCCTCACTGCTGTGCTGGGCTGCCTCCTCTCACCACAGCTCACACTGCAGATGTGCCAGACAACCTCGATATCAAAGAAAGCGTTTGGGAACCCAGCAACTTTGTAATAGCTCAACAGCAGGGACACAGACTTGCAGTGACTCATCAGATAATTAAGTCTGAAGGCATCAACGTGAGTTGTGTGACCAGAAAGACCCCAGAGCTCAGCAACCTCAGAGGTGCATGACAGGGACACGCCTGCAGGACACACCAACGTTGTGGGGCTCCCTCACAACTTCCCAGGTAACAAAAGGTTTTCACAGATGAGTTTTAGGTAACTCCAGGAACATTTTAGCTCTGGGACAACAATGGTGGGACAGAACCCCAAAGAGGGCAGCTCTACAGGGCTCTCCAGTGCTTGGCTTGGTCCAGGGCTGTGTGCTGCAAACAGCTCCCAGCTTCTGTAGTCTGTCAACAACGGAGCACAGACACCAGACACAAAGGAATGAGCACAGAGACTTAATTTTTCTTTCCCCGCTACTGCAGTGGATTATGCCCTCTCCTGCTCTCCCTAGGACACTGTTCCCTGCAAAGACCACTGCTTCTTTCCCTCTTTTCCTTAGGCAGTGCCCCCGCAGAAGAAAACCTTTCCTTTCATTTGCATTAATTTTTCCTTCATATCTAGTTTTTCTTTCTCATCTAAATTCTCTGATTTTTCTCTTCCAAATGAAACAGACATCCTTAGAAGCAGCAAACCTGAGACCAAAATGACAGGATTTCAATTCCTTACAAAATATTATCTCCTCAGTTCCCATTCATTTGCCAAGTAAACCAATTCCTTTGTGTGCATACATGCCAGGCCCTGGCAGAGAGACTGAGTTTGCAAACTGACTTTGTTGTAACAATTTCCTTGCATAACATGAGAGTACACCTTGTGTAACACCAATGAGTATTTAAGTCAGTGCTGGCCAAGCCAGAGACCCAGACACACAATGCAGTGTTACCTACTGCTACTGCTGCCTTCCTGCAGATAAACACATAAATACTCACTGAATTAATCCACTCTCCTGCCTCCCTCATGTTTCAAGAAGGGTTTCCCTAACTGGTAACTCCAACTTTTTATTTCCCACACACCAGATTCCACTTTTGCTTTTGATACTACACTTCAGGATAATAATGTACAGCTAACAAGGAAGAACCACAACAGGTGACACAGGTTAGGAAAAGCACACCAGGTCCATCAACTGGAGGAAATAATATTCTGCCTTATCTCCAAAGGATTTGGAGCCACTGTCCAGGTGTCTGGACACACACTTGTTGCTGCTGAACTACGGTTATCTACAACACCCACTCTGTGGAGCAACCTGGAAGTGTCAAACAGCAAAATACCCTAATACCACTGACTAATATTCAGAGGTTCTTTGACAGGTTACTAATTACAGTCAGGCGGTTAAACATCATCAGCATTTTATATTTTGTGTACAATATGCTAAAACTAATTATGAAGTAATTTTTTTTCTTTAGGCTATCACTACGTGTAAAAAAGTTAATTCATTAATTTAATTTGTTCAGAAGAGTTCACTTGCAGTAAAAATAAGAAAACAAAAAATTAGGAAAGCACTGAATTACTCCCAACCCTCCATTTGCTCTGCTTTACAGAAGTAACTCCAGTTGCAGCACTCTGCCACACTGACTGCCCAGCACTACAAGATCAGCTCTTTTTCACTGACCCTAACATGAACCAAAGGGAAGGGAAAAAAGCTAGGTTTTCCTAAGAGGAAGATGAGGATCCTCTCTGTGTTTGAGCATGAACAGCATAGCATGAACAGGTATTAGCCCCCTTGTACAAAATCATCCGGATTGGTAGGTAACCTTCTAATTTTGCTCAATCCCCAGCCCACTCACAGCAGTCACTAGGGCTGTAAACACAACTGAGGAACTGCAAACACAATGCCAGCGCCACACTCCTGCTTTGCACATTAAGCAAAGCACAGAATTTCATTAATTTCACAAAATAAACCCACAATTAAGTGCTTCTGTTAGAGAAATTGCCATCTCGTTCACCGATCAGCCTCAAACCCCAAGCACACGCGCAGCGGGAGGAGCCGCCCCCACACGCCAGACAGCCCCAGTCAGGTGTGCCAACACTTCACTCTGCTACAAACACTGCTCCCTTGCATTTCACTTGCCCAGCTCGTTCCTCCTTAAAGCAGGTGGGGTTCCTCTCATTCCTGCTGGTGGCCAAGAGGAGGAGCAGGCTCTGGATGCCGGCTGGCAGCACAGGCACCCGGCTTGCTGGTGACAAAGCCAGGTGGGACAGGTCTCTCTGAGGCACAGGACCTCGCAGAGCACCACCACTGAAATGAAGCCACCACTGACTATGGATTATTTTGGATGCTCTGGCTGCTCCAGCACCTGGCAAACACTTTGTCCCCAACAAGGTATCGCCTGCCATTCCCAAACAATGGTCAAAGTGCCTCAGTCCCCAGCTCAGCACCAGCAAAAGGCATCTCCAGGTGCCAGAGCAGTGGGGGCAGCAGGAGCTGCTATGTGGGAGCTGGTCTGCAACCACTTCCTTGCTGCTCTTCCAGCAGGGGATCATCAGGCAGAACAGAAACCAAGAGCACTTCTAGTAAAAGCATTGTGCAATTACCATCGGAGTATTTTATACTGCGATCACGTGGGCAGCAGGCAATTAGTCTAAATTCAATATTCTTATTGCTTTTGAGAAACCTCAGAGCTGACACAGACCACGAGGATGTCCCAGCCCTGGGAGTGCTCCTAAGCAGGCACAGGGCTCTCACAACAGGGCTCTGGCTTCAGGAACGCTGTGCTCCAGCTGAATGTTGGATGCATCTGAATGAATTGATATTAAGCATTTAAAAAAATACACTGGACTTCAGAGTCTACAGGGAACTGTACTGAGCGCTGCTCCTTTTCCACGGAGCTTTGCCATCCTGAGGGGACACTGTGACCTAGACCAACAACCCCTCCCTGCTCCAACTGACAAAAACTGGTCCCATACACCACAGATTTGTAACATATTCAGCTACTTTTGGTGAATAAAGAATGAACTGGAACATGCAACACACTGCACCATCCCAGGCAGCCTTAAAACAAGGAGGTTTTCTAAGTTTTCTGATGTAAGAGTTGATTCTAAAAAAGAAGCAGCAGCAGTAGCCGTAGCAGAGCGGGGCTTCCATGAACAAACATGTGGCGACAGGAGCCGTGTGGTGACCAGCTGCCCGACACTCAGCTGCTGAGGGGAGCTGGAGGAGCAGGCAGCAAGGACGTATTACTTTCACTTCCTCCCTGCCAGCATTTCAGAGCATCACAGCCAGCCTGAAGGCTCCAGACTCGCTCCCCCATCAGTCTGGGTCCCTCACGTCCCTCAGGCAATTCTCCAAACCTTCAAGATCTTCTCTGTGCTTTAGAGAAAAGATGGCAAATAACTCGTCAAGCGAAAAGGAGAATGTCAGTGTCATGCGAGCAAAGCAAGAACGCCAGAGCACATCGAGATGTCAGTGAACACGCGACTCAGGCCCCCAGGCAGCAGAGCGTTTCTTCCTATGCTAAATAATGCTCAAATACAGAGTTTCATAATTGCATTATTTGAATACTCTCCCAAGCAGTATCTGAGTCTGAAATCTGCAAAAGGTGGATGCTGGCTGACTCTAGAGAGCAGGGCAGTTCTGCCATGCCCCTCCAGACAAGCCTAAGCACATGGAGCAATTGCTGCTGGCTTTTTCTACCATGGAAGTTCTGGGCTTGTCCCAAGAGACTGTAAATAGAGAATCCTGTTGGAACCAAAGCCCAAGATAGCATTTTACATTTCCAATGTTTAACTTTTTCTTCTTTCTCGCACCGTGTCATTAAGTGTTTACAAGGATGATTAATGACTGCGGCTGCCAACTGTTAACGAACGGCATCTCTGTTCAGAGCTGCAATCCGGTGCCTGGCAAATGCTGTGCAGAGACAAGGTTACTCCAACATCCTTGAGCCCCAGCACCCCGGGAAGCTCCTGCTTCCCAGACAGAAAGCAGTGGGACACATCTCCTGCAGACAATGCATCTTGCTGCCCAAAGTGACTAGTGAGCAACGAGGCACCTTCACCACCTCTGTCAGGGACACAGGAGTTCAGCTGGAGCTCCTGGAGGGTGGCTCTGTGCAGCCTGCTTTGGGAACCCAGCCCTGCTCCCATGAAAGGGAGCCGAGATCCAGTGCTCCCAAAATTCTCGCTCAAGGCACACTGCCAGCACGCCCAGCCAGAAGTCTCTGCTCCAACCACTCGCTGAAACCAAACTGGATCTGCATTTCACAAAACCTAAATGGTTCATAGCGAACAACAACTAAACCCTTAGAGTGAGGAACTCCCTCACAAGCACAAAGCACTGCAGAACTTTCTGGCAACTAACTCATTTGTCTTAATGTGAGAAATCATATGGAAGCCTCATCTCTATCCTCTCCCAGAGCTGAAGAAAATAAGCACAATGCACCTTTACAGGCATTTCAAAAATGTAAATCTGTAATTAAATTGCTAGGCTTAACTTAAGATTTTCTATGTCTGGTAAAAAAAAATTGAATTAGAAGGAACACTTCCTTCAGTAGGAAATATAAAAACGCTATAAACTTGATTTAAGACAAGATGACATCTTGGTATGGAAATGTATTTCCATCAAACATTTCAGTTGCAAATGCATGATCCGATGGAAAGCAAGCACCTCGATAATGTGTCTGAACCATTTTTAAGCGCTGCTCCATTTCTCTTGCTGCTCATCACGTGATTTTACTACGTGTAAAGTCATCCACAACCCACCCAGCTCTCAAAGGACGCAGTTTCTCCATCCCAGCTACCCAATCCAGAATAACAGCTGACCATCATTCTCAAGCTGCAGACCTAACTGCTCAGAAAATGTTATTTGTGGTGTTCCCATGGCGATGCTCTACCCTGGCTGCTCCCTGACCTCTGCACCAGCAGCACCCAGTGGAGTCCAGGCCCAGGGACTGCACGTGCCCATCCTGCTGCCCTCCAGCCCCACAGCTGGGCACACCTTGTGCTGGGCTTCAGGGCCACAAGAGACAGGCAAGAGATGTGTTCAAGTTTCCTTGAACCATCTCCTTGCAAAGGAGCACAAAAGGGAATGCTGAAGGGTTTTTGGAAAGGATTTGGGTCGTGGCTGGGTTAGGGGGTTTGGCTAATCCCACAAATCCCACACCAAAGCCTGCTACACTCACACTCTGCAGCTCATGGTGACACTCCACACCCGTGACTGCCCAACACACACCACCTGAGGGAGGACAGCATTGTCACAAGCAGTCAGATCTGTAAGTTGTTTAGGCATTTCATTTCTTTTCCCTCTTTTACTAAACCTCCCTGTCCAGGAGACACCTCACACACAGGACCAGGGATTTCAAAATCAGTACCAAAATTCTGGGAATACCACTGTATAAAATATATCTTCTTCTTCTCTACTTTACAACTTCTGTCTTCACTAGCACAGGCAGAGCACCTGTGTACTCAGATGAAAAAATTTATTCCTTTAGGAATGCCTCAGGAATGTAGTCCAACATTATTATTCAATTATACCCTAAGAAAAATTCAAGTTTTATAACAGTGCACAGAATCAAACTTTCAGATTGGGGGTGGGGAAGGCAATGAAATCTGGAAGCTCAGCTCCTTCCTCCCCCATAATTAACACAAATTTCCAAGACTTCATCTAGGCATAAGACTTCGGCTTTTTCTATTTTTCTCCCCCCTCTCTGAGCTAATGGGGCCAAAAAATCTCTGGCCACAAAAAAAGCTCCTGCATTTAAATCATGCAACAGGGATACTGCACCAGCCACACCACACAGGCTGGCAGAGTCAGCATGAGCTATAACCCATGGGCAGACCCAGCTCCACATCCCCATGGCATAACAGCCTCAGTGAGAGATTTGTGAAGAGGGGCACAAATGAGAGAGACATTCAAAAAGACAGATGGGGGCTGGGGCGGGTTTTAATGTCCCAGCTGATGATCGGTGTTTATCAGCAAACAATCCATCCAGAATTACAGCACCAGACAATCCCACCCCAGCAGTACACTGGCAAGCACTGGCAGAGCTGCTCACTCCCTGCTCCCCAAAACACTGACACGACCCTTAGGAGAACAGCCACACTCCCAAATTCCCCTCCAACCTAATACACCACACCAAGCACCGGCACTTCCCTGCTTCTGTTCATGAATAACAACAGTTTTCAGCTGCATGATGAACTTTGCCACATCCTGTACCCATAGGAAGCTCCACACACCAGTCCTACCCAAAGCCACGTGTGCACAAAGTTCTGCTCTGGGGACAGCAGCGATATTAAAGTGACTAAACACCACCCCAAGCAGCTCTTTCCCATCCTGTCACAAACCTGTGCAGAGCTTGCTTTCCCCCAACTGTGTTTATCCAAACATCATCTGTCAGAGCCACTGAACTGCCACTGCTCCATGCCCTGTCCCCAGCAGTACAAACACTATCACAGAATAAACCACAACCCACATTTTCTACAATTTACATTTCAATTCAAGTGACCCAAGACAAAAACATCTACACAAAAAAGCCAAGGCCAGCAGCTGCCCCAAAGACCCGATTCATTCTGTCACAGTGCTGGGTATGTTAAAAATAGACACCTGATTGTAACTTCCAGACACCAAAAGGAAGAGGAGTAAGGACTCCAATTTTAAAAAATACACACAGTCACTGCTCTGTGATTGATTCTACACTCAGCAAACACACACACGGAAGTGAGCTGAGTGTTTGATCCTGCACTCAGCTGCCACTTGCAGGTGTTAAACTCATGAGCACAGGCTCTGTTAACAAGTTTAGATCTATAAACAAGGGATCAGAGGAACTGGACCAGTCAGCTCCCAACAAGCAGACACTAACTGGAGTTTTACAGTCATTTCTCCAAGTGGATTGCTTCTATTATTAAGTGATTCCCATACATATGGCAAAGCTACACTAAGACAGAGCTACTAAAAACTAAAACTACACACTGTAGATATTGCCATGGGACATTCAGCATTGCTGCACAGCAGGAATAAAGTCTAGGGATTATAGAGCTACCTGGGCTGTTCTTTAACTTCACCTTGGCCCACAGAATTTTAAATACTTCTTTTTTATTTAAATTACCACAACCATAATGCAGTAACAGGTGATCTGTGAACCAACGTACTCAGGGTAACTGGATTCCAGTAAAAAACACCCAGTTCTGTGTTTCCCTCGTTCTTAATGAGATTACCCAGACAGAGGTAAGCTGGTTATTTCCCAGGACCTTATGTGGCAGGAAAGAACACACACTGCTTTTTTGTTCAGAAGTCCTCATGCACAGGAAAGTAACACTTTATTCATCATGGTACAAACACACCTATCTAATTTTAAACCATTCTGAAACAGATCATTAAGGTGATATGAAGTTTGACTCTGAGACAAGTCACACACACATGAGCAATAGACTCTTACTGTACTAAAGGCAACTTCCACATTTGCCTGCAACTCTCACTTCAAGCTCACTTTCAGCATGTACCAGAACTTATTATTTATGGAACAGGTTCCAGAGCCAGGGAATTCATATCCTGTAACTTGCATGACATGCCCCCACAAAACAATCCATAAGCATTAAGTAAGCTGGTACTTTTAAGAATGAGATTTAATTACCTCGTTAGTGTTCCAGCGGTGCCTCTCTTTCGGTAAACTTGAACATTTTGGTAGACATTCAAGCAGCTTCTTCGGTAAAAAGATTTTTACATGACTGCCATTGCTGTTCCCATGATCATCTAGAAAAAAGAGGAGACACATGATGTACACACAGGACAATGGGTGGCTGCAACCAGGACACTCAAGCAATGACAAGACTTGGAAACCCCTCAGTTCCCCTGTCCAAAAAGAGCAATTTGCCATGGCAAGAAGACAAATCACAGCTTTCTGTTGAAACTGCAACTTTATTTCAGAAATATAAATACAGTTTAATTCTTTCTGGTTGCAAAGTTTTAGAAGAGCTTTGATGGATTTGGGGATAAAGGACCCTGTGTGCACTTAACCTGTGCCTATTTTAGCTCATTATTTCCCTCAGTGGCAAATTTTACAAGCAATAGCAACAAAACACTGTAGAAGCTGTGACCACAGCAGCACGACCTGCCAGGGAAGTCATAAATGAAGTTCACACTTGACAGGATTTGCAAGTAAATAAGCACAGAGCCCCAGCACCTGCTATAATTTTGTCAAGCTGCAGCAGAAATGCAACTCAAGGTCTATTAGTTCATTTAAAACTAGAACACGCCATACCTTATCAAACCCAGGTTACTTCTATTTCCATTCACAGCTCAGAAAATAAATCTAGTTCCTCAACATAAGAGTGAGGGATGGAAAATTTTCCTACCTTACCACACCCAAGAGTCTCAAAAGCAGAAACACTAAATAATACAAAATTATTCTTTTTATATTGCTAAATATGTAGAAGGTGCATCAATTCTCCTAAGAAGACCTTTGTCCCAAAAAGCCCTGCAATCACACACCAGCTTGCAGCAGCACCTTGAAGATGTCTCTCTATCACCCTCTAACACCATATCAAAAGAATCAGAGCATCCATGAAATGCACATGTTTATCAACCAAGTCAGTCCCCATAGGAACTGGAGCAGCAGATTAAGAGAGACAATACAGAACTCTTTCAGTTCTACCTCCAACCACGCCATATCTCTGTCATCTTCCACCAGCCTCATGAATCCCATAACAGATCCTGGCCAGTGCTACACAAGCAGTACAGTTACTCACTGGCATTTTACCCAACAATATTAATTTATAGTCATTTCCCACTTGGAAATGTACAGAAAAGGGATATTAACTTCATTTTACACATCTAATCATTTAATGTCATAAAACACATGCCAGCACTAAGATAAAACTCCTCTGCAATTCTGTACGACAGACATTCCCTGTGACCTGCAGTGAACCCGACAGAGCCTGGCCCACGATCATTCTCAGAAATTACTTAGGAATTGCAGAGACTTCACACCAGCAGCCAGACATCCCTGGTATTCTTAAAGCTTGATTAGACTCTTGGATGTGTCAAGTTCAACAATATACATGCTGTTAAATCAACTGCTCGTGCAAGCCCAGCAGATGAGTTTACAAGATAAGCAGCGATGTGTATGATAAACGTGAGCTGCTCTGTAATTTACGAGTCCTGCGAGCTCCCTGAGTTACTGGGAACTTTACTGTGCAACTGTGTCTGACTAAATCAACAGCGCTGCCACTTCCCAACTTCTTCCTGAGCAAGGAGCAGCCAGGCAGGATCGATCTTGGCTGGACTGCTAAAGAAATCAGGGAGAGCGTGCTCTCCGTTACACCATTCCAGGATTTCTATTTGGATATTGAGTATTTCAGACCATGACTCCACAGAGATTTTTGGTCACATTCTTTCCCCAGCCAATGCTCTGCACAACTATGACAATCACAGCTAACTTGGGCCACTCAAAGCCTCACAACACCCACGCTCAGATACTTGTGATTATCCACAAAAATACAACTTGCCTGTGGCAAAGACCAGAGCCAGGCAAGGCCTGCCATGCCAGCAGCTCCCAGCCATTTGCAGATCCACCACCCAATGCAGCCAATATTCACTTCACACTCCCTGCATTCATTCTACACCATTTCCATTTCTCATTCAAAACACTGCACTGCTCTACATTCAATTCATTAAGGCACAAAGTATTTTACAGCACACATTATTGCTTTTATCAGCCAAACTACATCCCAGTTACATCTCATCAGCTTATTTTCCATGGGCACATTTTAATTGACATTAATTGTATTACTTCCCCTTACCTCCGTATCAGTCAAGCCCTCTATCACTCATTCCATTATTTTGCAGGGCTGGCAGACCTCTAATTATTCAGCTCGTTTTATTAACTTTCTTCCATTGTCATCAATTATCAGTATTATTAATCCAGAAAGTGCCTATGGATAATAGAGCCCTTTAAAATGTTTTGGTAGAAGTTGTCAGAACTTGCTGACGCTAAACCTTCCAACTCCTGTTGTTAGCATCTCCCACCTTCTGTTATTACAGCAATGGAAGGTCATCCTCACCATCCTGTAACACGACTACATCTCACGGATGCCTCCCTTTTCTGCTTTTAGCAATGGCATTTCCTCACTCCAAAAAAATCCCCTATGTGAAAAATAACTGCCTCCTGCCTCTATCTAACCAGCTTTTCATTATGGACCCCTCAAGTGCCAGAACAACACACAGCCATCACGGTATGGGATGAAAATCCTAAATCCAGTGACCTCTAAACCAGGTCTGACCTTGGAAAAGGATGAAATCAGCCAACCAGCTATGAGAGTAAAGAACCCACAGCCCCAAACACACATTTGCCTTCAAGCCTGCTTCTCAGCCCTCTGGAATCACACTGTGTATTCCTACAGGGAGGAAAGTCTGGGGAAACTGGGAACAGGAGGGGAGAGGATTGCTCACCCAGGGGAATGAGAGTAGTGGTGGAACTACCAAGAGTTCCCATTCTTCCAAATGAACCACCTGGGTCCTGTTCCTGTTCCTCACAAATAACACCATGACATCTTTAGGGAGGTGGAGCAAACCCCCCCCCCCCCCCCCNCCTTGGCTTGAATCAAATCTGCCATTGGTAGTGCAGCTGATGAGCTCATCCACCACCATGGGAAAAGGCAGAGGAACAAGGGTCCACACTGCTCTGAAGCCTCACTCATCCAGCAGGGCACCCAGCAGGCAAATTCCTCCATTTACCATCAACTAAAACTTCCTGGGTAGCTAAAAACAGGAGCTGCAACCTCCCAGCACTGATTTGGTTTCACTGTGCAAATCCAGATTTTTACTTGAACTTTCTCCTAATTTATTTTTGCCACGGGTGCGACTAACACCACCAAGATCTGCAAATCCATCCAGTGTCAATAAAAAGTGTCTGTGCAAGCAGAGCCACACTGGCACGGGGAGGATTTGCCAGTAAAGCTCTATCAACATGGGGGTTTTTAGTGCAGAGCTGGCCACAGCTCAAAAATGTTTCCCAAGGCAGGCACAGCCACAGCTGAGAACTGAAGTAAGGAAGCTACAGACTAAAATATAGCAGCCTACAATGTGTCCTGTTATAATTCAGGATGAAAATGCAAAATTTAAGTTCCATTAGCAATCTTCAAGATTACTTATTAGCAAACCAGAAACTCGTGTAGAATTAAGAAAGTGTAAGTATTATAAAGTTCATGGAAAGTTCCACATTAATTATAACACATAAACCCTTCGTCATTTTATGTGTTTCTTCATGCTCCTTGCACTTTATCCTCCCAAGGGATGCACCATGGGCCATAAAACTTTAAAGTGCACAACAGCAAATCACAGACAGTCTATGCTCTACCCCCACTCTCCAAACAACCCCCTACCCCTTTTCTTTTTCTTTAACTGGTTCTTAAATCTTTGGTGATCCAGGAGGTGAATTTAGACCTGCAGCCCCATTAACTACCACAGTTTGCCTGTATAACATGTAATTGGAAAATCAAGAAATGGCCAAAAGGATGTTGATCAGCTGCTGATCTGCAGACAGGTCTATATTGGAAATAAATAACACAAGCTATAAACTCACAAACATAAGTTTTATAAACCCATTATTATGAAATAATAACTTAGGGCTGGCCAACTCCTTAACTACCTCGAGAGAGGGGAAAGGTTTCTGAACATTACAAATGGGCACTTTAGTACATAACAAATGACTAAATTCCCAGTATCATCCTTATTTGGGAAAGGGACAGGCATCCAGCTGATCCCACCGCCACTGAACACCCACTGAGGTGGCAGAGCTGCAGTCCTACAGCACACAAGAGGCACCACAAAAACATCGTGCACATAGCCCACCAGTCACCCGGTCACTTACTGACCTCCAGACAGAGACAAATCCAAAAAAATCCATCTGGAAGAAATAAATACAAAGAACGACTCCAGATCCAAACAACTGCAGGACTGCCATGCTATTTCTCACAGTTAAACTTCAATCCTGGCATCTTCCATCCATAAACAAGAAGCAACAGAAGCAAACCCAACAGCTCTTGGTCTGTTTGCTAGAAATATTTGTATGATTACAGTAGTAAATCTCTTGGCAACAAAAGCGGATTTCTAAATATCAATCAAGGGTGGCTAAGAGAAGATAACCAGGTCCAGCTCTGCAGTGCTGCTGTCTCAGCAGGGCTCTGCTGGATGCCAGCACTCCGTCAGACACCGGCTGAGCAAATGCATTCCCAGGCCTCCAGCACAGGATGCAGCCCGGGGCTGAGGGGAGGACACAAGGAAAGACTGAGTAGTGCAGGCAAAGATAAAAAATGTACAACAGGAGCAAGAGGCCAAAATAAACCAGCATATGTATGGCCATGACTGCTGCTCCTATGGAATAAGCGAGGAAGGAAAAAAACCAGAAAGGATGAGGAGGGAATCACAGGAATGGTGGTGTATGGAGGATGAGCAACAAAACAATTTTTCCTCTAGAAGTTACTGAATCTAGTCTTAGTTCTTGGAATATTTGTGATAAATACTTTGTTGCTATGACAAACTCTACAAACAATTCTAAAACCATAAGAAACACAAATATAGCTAAACTGCTGTTGTGCATCAGTGGCCCAATTCTCCCCACCAGTAACGTGCTACTCCCAAGTCCCTTTGTCCTTTTCACGTAGCGGAAAGTTTTATGACATTTTATAACTAAATTCAGCGTGAACATCCGTTACCTAAAACTGCAAATGGTGCATTTTGGGGAAGAGTTGAGAGCCCAGTTTTCCCTAATGAAGGCCCACACACTGGCTGAGGGCTGGGTGACACAATCAGCTGTTTATTTCTCGTGCCATAGGCCTAGTGCCCTGCACAACACTTCCAAATCTACTTCCCCCACCAGCAAAACAAGTTCCTCTTTCCCTCTCCCACCTAGACAGCAAGCACTTGCTAATGGAGCAAGAGGAGAATTGCTTTAGAGTCAGAAGAAAACTTTGGGAGTGCTCAAACAGTGCAACTGCTTCAGCCTCTCCTTGCAGCTTCTCATGCTCAGGCCTGACTTTCCCTGCTTGGCTGCTAAATCTGACAAGTGCACCAGAACAATGAAACCATTGCTCACCAACAACTCTTTGGCTGAGACATGTCATCAATTCCTTCACCCCTTGGTTTTCACTAAAATTACATCATCAAACTCAATGGCAATGAAGCTACGGAATGATGGATGTTACTGGCCAGGTCTAGCAAAAAATAAAGCATCTCTTTATTCAGTTTCCAACACTACAGATGTTCTCAACATTTCCCAGAAGTCCTGAAGTACTGGTTAAGGCCAGGGCAGTCACACTGATCCTACATGCTGGCAGCCACCAGCCACAGATATTTTAATTTCTTTCTTTTCATACCACGGAGAGTTTGAGTTTGGAAACTTACCTGGGGAGCTGGCTGGAAAAAACCAGCCCCCTGAACCAAAGTGTGCAATGTGAGCAGAAGGACAGAGAGCACTCCATGTCCAGTGAGAACAGAGTTTGTTCTCACTCACACAGTGCCATGACTGCTCCTCAGCACGGAGGGGCCCTTCAGCACTGCCCTGGGAACAGGGCTGCATCCCAAAGGATGGAGCTGAGACAGGCACCAGCACCCTCAGGCAAACCTGCCTTTCCAAACCCACAAGGTTTAACACATACAGGGCTGCCAGGAGCCAAGGAAGGTGAAAACAGGACACAAAGTGAGGGGAGAAAACTACAAAGCAAAAACTCAGCAAGGTGTGGAAACGGAAGCCAGGGAACACCGAAGCTGCAGGAAGCTGCTGGAAGCACTGCATTTCAATTAACCAGCCCAGTATTCCACAAGCACTCCATCCAGGCTTGCTCCACTCCCTGGCAATGTTTGGGGTTGTTGGTTGGGTTTTTTTTTTCCCCACACATGTGGCTTATTGAAGCAAAGACAGAGGGACACTGAGAAAGAAAGGTCACATTCCACCTCCCTCTTTCTGAAGGCTATCTGGACAGAGGGAGAATAGCTACTGCCCCTTCCTCCAACAACATCCACCTTCGTACGGTCTTGATAAGAGCCATTTAAGACCACTAGTAAGGTAAGGTCAGCACTGAGTCTTTAAATACTAAATTTAAAAGTATCCATTTTAATCATATTTCTACATCATCATTTCACTATATCATTTTCTGATACAGAAAATGAAATATGAGTTCATACATTTCCAGGAAGGTTTCTTGCACATGTAGCTTTAAAACTGACACAAATAAACCAAAAAACCTCCAAGCCAAAGTAATTGCGAAAAATCACTAACGAGATACGGAATTAAATTTAAAAAACAGAGTTTTAAACAAGCCCTAAGCTTTACATTGGGAATAATATAATTCTAATACCAAAAGTACTCAAAAAACTGACCTCACAAACATATCATTCCTAACTGTTTGGAAAAAGGGTATGAAGCCCACTTCCTGAATCCATCTTGCTGGCTGACAGCCCACAAAGAGGGTTCACAAGGAGACAGTTTGCTTTTAATTCTGACAACAGAAATTTTGGTAAAATCCCAACGCCGAGATTCAGCAAAATTTCTGGGGCAAGGAGTGGACTGAGCTGAGTGTTAAATGCTGCCTCCTCCCCGCAACAGTCCGATCCTGCAGCACGCAACCCCGGCCATCAGCACACCGTAAGTTCAGGTTTGTTTAAGTAATAAAACCTTAGGTAACACTTCTGCAGTGGGAAGTAAATATTTGCTGTTTAACAATCAAATCGAGAATGTTTTATTTTCTAAAGGCTGTTGTTCCCCAAACAGTCCCTGCAAAGCCAGTAACGTCTGAGGCTCCACTTGCCCTGTTCAGTCAGCCCACACCACCAGCACCCTCAGCTGAGGAGCTGTGGGGAGAAACATCCTCCTGCCATCCCACCTCTGACCCAGCCTCAACCAACAGACAGAAAATTCAACAACTGCACGTAACCCAACTCAGCACACAACAAAATTCTGGGCCCCTGCGCCAGCCGCACACAAAACACACGGGCACTACTCTCTGCAAAGCTCTTGTTTAGAGGTACCTGGCTGTGGGAACACAAAATTAAAAAGGCTGTCCATGGACATTCTTCCCCTTCTGAACTTTAAATTAGAAAAAAAAAGTTTTTAAAAGGACACCCCCTGATTAAGTTCAGAGCTATCACAGCTGCCAAGATGGCACCACCAAGGGTCAGTCCTCACGGCTCAGTTCAGATGCACAAAACACAGCACGAACTACAAAACCCACAAACCCTCTTCTGCTGGATGGCAAGAGCCGCTCGGTCACTGAACCAGCCTCATCCTGCCTGAGGAAGCCAGAAAAGAGGAAACTCACCCGAGTTCTCCAAGCCGTGGAACTCTCTCCTGCAGCCAGGGGACAGCGGCGCCAGCCTCATTCCAAGCCTCAACTCCCGCCGGAGATCTCCCGCTGCTCGCGGAGCACAAGAAGCCCCGGCGGCAGCTCGGCAGGGAGCTCCAAGGCCGGGCAGGTCTGCAGAGCCGTGTGCTGCTGCTCAGAGGCTCGTCGCTGCTGCACCGCGCTGGGCGGATGGAGCAGGCGGCTCCCCAATGAAAGCAGCGCTGCTCCGCAGCCGGCCCGCGAGCTGCCATTTACATCCGCTTTTAACTCATTGAAGTAACTCAAATCTAAAGCAACTTGTGTTCTCTCCTCCAGCACCTGCACTACTGGTGAAAAACCCTGCTTGAATCACGCCTTAAAAGCGTTCCCAATTTAAGTTTCTGACAGGTAGAGTTTAGGTTTAAGGAATGAATGGTTTATATGTCGTCTCCTTGAAAATCCACCGCAAAAGTAGGTCAGCGGGGGAGCAGCTCTGTGACTCCGTACGAGAACACCCCGGGCACCGGTGCCGAGCCGGGGTCGCTCCGCTCCCACCTCCGCGACGCTGCCGTGCTCTGCACGGGCACCGAGCAGAGACAGCGCCGGCCCAGGCAGCGGAGACGCCGGACGGCAGCACCGGGCACAGCGGGCGCCTCGCTGGCAGCTCCTGCACAGCCCTACCCGAGAGGGCAAACACGGCTCCCGACCCATCTTCCCAGCAAAGACACACCTCACCCGCCCCCTGAAACCAATTACCACGACCAAAGATTACAAAAGTTGCAGTAAATAACAAGCGGAAAGGACGAGTTACCTTCCCAGACAGGGAGCACTGACCTGCGTGGTCCGTAGAGCCACAGCCTCACAAGGCTGAGCGCACTGAAACCTTTGCTTTACACAGGAAAAATCCATCGTATGTTGGCACGGGAAGCCCGAGAAGTGACTCGAACCCGAATGTGCTTTGGTGACAATACTGTCACCCCCAAGAGAACCAAAACGTCACATTGTGAGCCAGGAAGCGCAGGTGAACGCTCGCTCTCTCCTCGCTTACACCCCTGTTAGCCAGGTGGCATTTCACTACTTCAGCGCAGTTAATCATGTACTTCAACGCAAGTGAGAAAAGAATGAAGCCCGACGTTTTCTAGACCAAAGAAAAGATCGAACTAATGGATTTGGGAGCATCTACAAGATTAGTAAAAGATGAAGCCAACAACACTCAAAATCACCTCTCCTACTTAAATTTTAGATTTTTGCAGAGCCTTTGAATTTCACGGCGCTGGACGCGGCACAATCGAAACTCAAACCTATGCACAGAGGGGCTCTACAGCCACCAAGAAACAACACAAAAAATATATTCCCAAATCAATCTGAGAAAAAAAACCCAGACAAAAGGTGGAATAAGAACCCTTGTATTCTACGAAGGGGTTTCCCAGTAAAGAATGCAAATGGGTTCCAGGGGAGGATGTACATCTGTTGTGGCTGATAAATTTAAAAAAATCCCTATTGCTTACTACTAAACACCGTTCCTTGAGGTGCCAACTACAACCAGACCAATCCCTGGGGTGTTGGCATGTTCAATCGCATTTAGGCAGGGGATGTGAACTGCCCTCCGCTCTCTCCTCCCGCCCCTGTAAGATGGAGGCGCCGACACCGGTACCGGCCGCGACCACCCGACCGGGGGGGTCCGGGCTAGCATCGCTGCCCGAGCCGGCCGGG
>VXBU01015246.1:1406424-1419447 GCA_013400315.1 Bombycilla garrulus
CCCGGCGGGCACCGCCCCCCCCGCGCCCGGTGACCCCAAACAAAGGCGGCGATTGGCGCGGCCGCCAGTCCCCGCCCGGCGGGGCCGCCCCGCCTCGCGCACCGGAGCCGAGGTTACACCGAGAGAGCCAAATTGCCCCCGCCGGGACGGCCCGGGGCCCCCTTGTGAGAGGGTCCACCTGCGACCCGCATTTGTCACCGCCCTCGGTGCCGAACCGGCGTGTCCTGGTCAGAGGCTCTGACCCTGCGCCGGCCCCAGCACTCCCGGGAGGGTCGGAGGGGCCGAGCCCCCGGAGCCGAGAAGAACCCTCCGGGCGGGGAGCAGCTCCCGGGCGCTACCCCCTTTCTAAGTGGCGGACGAAGCCCGGAGCTGTTTCCCTGTCCTGAGCGGCGGCCCCGAGGCTGCAAAGGTTATTTCCCCATTTTTCAGTGCTGCTGAATATTCGGGGTGCTGTAGGCCCTCTTCCACAGCCACGCTACGCTCGGGTGAAACAGGCGTTCTTCGCACTGTGCAGGGAGATCAGGAGTTGTGATTTGCAGAGAGAAACAAGTTACGGTGGCCAAGGAGATGTTAAAGAGAGTTTAAGAGATGTTTGAGAGCCGTGCCCATCCCTCGGACACAGTTTGTGTGGCAGTGTCACCGATCCTACTCAGCATACGCTGCACAGGGCGGGGGGGTTGTGAAGGAGCTCCCACGACATCAAGGAAATCGCTCAGTCCTTCTCAAAACTGACGTGCCCCAAGGAGTGACATGTTCTGGCCTGGCTGAGCCTGCCCCATCTCCATCAAAGCTTGATGAGCACGGGCACTTCAGCTTCCTTGAGCAGAGCCCTGCGGAACTGGACCACAGCTAATGCCTGCACAATGCAAACCAAGACTGCAACGCTTGTTTCCTTTGATGTGTGTGACTAAACACACAAAAAGGATATTTTCCCTTAGATCCTCCTGGGAGCAGAACTTCTTTAAAAAGACCTGTTGGTGCTTCGGCTTTGCTAAGGACCGAAGCTGTGTCCGAGCCCAGACGAAAAGAGGATGGTGTGATGGGCCTCTTCTAAGACAGAAGAAAGGAAAATTCCTTTTTCCTATTTTCAGCAGCTGCTAATCTTGTGGAGCGTGAAAGGCACATTGATGAAGAGGCTCCAGAATGACAGGCTCACTCCCGACGGTCAGAAAGCTCATCTGGTACAGTGTCCTATAAATACCCACAATACTAATGCAGCCACAGGATCAGCTAAGACAGTTGTTTCCTTCAGCACTTCAAAATATGCTGGAAATGGAAACTTTTCTAGTTGCCACACTGGCAAAGAGCATTTTCTTGATGACTTCTAGGGAATTTATGTCTCTCCTTGGTTATCCTTCCAAGGTGATCCATATGCTTAGCAGAAACATGAGGTAGCCATAGAGTTGTTGTACTTCATAGTTTACATTATACCAAAAGATAGTATCAGACTAACAGAGGCATCCCTTGGTGCTGAGGGACAGGAAGCACCTTCCTGATGCAAGTCACAGACCTCTGGCTGGTGCCTCACGGAGGTGTGGAGGGCCAGGCCATGCTGAATTCCTCCCCAGGGTGGCTTGTGCTGGACAGACCTGCCTTGCCACCTCTTCTTCAGCAAGAAATGGGCACCTGGCTTGCCCAAGGAGCGCAGCCTGCAGTGCTTCTGCCCTGAGCCAGCTCCCCTCCAGCCCCTGTAACGTCAGGCTGGCATTCCCAGCTGGCTTGAGTTTCCATGTGGGTGTCCAGGCAAGACCAAGCAATGAGAGAAGTGATGGGACCAGCAGAGCTCCTCTGATTGACACAGCTCCTCACTCTGGTACCAAACACAGGGATGCTGGAGAGCTGTTGGGTTTGTTTTCACAGCCCCCCTTGCTTGTGGCAGGAATTCAGGCTGCTCCCCACAAACGCACAGAAACTGCTGCCAGGAACAGCCTTCCTGTTCTTGCCAGAGAAACTGGCACAACCATTCATTCCAGTCACAGCCCTCGCTGCAGTATTCACCTTTGGACAGGTACCCATGGGGACTCTCCGTGGGTCACATCACCCTGACATCACCCACAAACAAAATGAAATACCAAATCAGCTCTGTGCACACACACAAGTGTTAAGCTGTCACCTCCCCCCAAGACCTAAGTAGTTCCTTCTGCGCTTCTAGGGCTCATTAAAGCAACAATCTCCATGCTCTGAGGGACAAGGTTGTTCAGGACACTGCCTGCCTTCTCCTGGCCTGCACAGCCTGGGAACACAAGAGGTGCTGCTGCACTGGTTGGGAACAGCTCTGCTGCCAGGACTAACACCCTGACTCCACAGCAGCATTGTACCCTGCTCTGTCGTGTATTTGGGAGCACTGCCTGGCTTTCCAGGTTCTTCCTGGTCTGTAAAGACAATGAGAATTTGTGTGTATGAGGATGAATAAAGCATTTTTAAGGGGTTAGATGGAGTTAGCTACATGGGGTTAGAGTGAATGAACTCTGCTCCATCTAGCTAATGAACTTACTCTCCTCCTCAACATGAGGTTTTCTACCAGGAGACACAAACCCCTGGTGAACTGAATCTCCCACACCTGAAATTACCTAACGTTAGGTGTGATTTCTGTACTCACAGCATCACACAGGTAATGTGTACACACAGGTTACTACAGCAGTGTGACCTGTGTAATACCAGAGATACTAAATGGAGACTTTTTCATCCAGCATGCCAGCAAAGCCACAAATATTTTCATTTAATTCCTGTGCAACAAAATGATAAGAAAGAAGCCATTTGAACTGAAGTGCTGATGATATTTTTGAAGTTTCCTAGCTCCCACTGTTTAAAACTCAGTCCAATTGCTATTAAGGCACAGAGGTACTGAACTGCACGAGACTTTGTCCATGGATGGTGTGGGATAAACTTGTTTGCTGTTACCTTTCCAGGGGCACACAGAGCAACCTCCAGCTGATAAGCAGCAAGAGAGGAGATGTGCCAGGAGTTTTTGCAGCCTGAATCATGAATAATTTTTATCAGCACACTGATAAAAGCTGCTGCTGTGCTGGTGATTGGTGTCCGAGTTGGTTTTATTGACAGGGAGGTGAAATACCAAGTTCTTTTAAAATTCTTAATTGTCAATCTATGGCAGATGTGGGTCTCTGGCTTGGTTAATTGGGTTAAAGTGATGATTTGGCACACTGAGCTATATGCAGAAGTAAAACTGTTAAGAATATATTCAAATATCCTGTTATGGATATTCAGCAAATTACACATCACCGTTGCTATGGCAAGCAGCACAAAGGAAAACAGTTCAGACAGGTTTATTAGCCATAATGACAGTGTTGGAACCCCATTTCTTGTGAATTGTTTGCACAAAGTTACTTCATGATTTGGAAGCAAGGAATTCCAAGGGTTTTCACAAAAATACTCTCACAAGTGTGAGAAGAGATGATTAGAAAAACCTCACATTATAGAAATGGAATGGTTTTGCCCTTTTTACCCTCTCCACATACAGAATCAAAAGGTGTTTCTTCTAGGAATAACCCTAAGACTTAACCAAGACAATGTGTGGACAAACCCACTCTTAGAACACATCCCTGCATTTGTTAAGTACAACTGCCAATTCCCAGGTTTAGCAAAAACAGGTAAATATTCCAAAACATGCACTTCTTTCAAAAGGTTCTCCAAAGAAGTTCACTCCACCATCCAAGTAACTTGTCCAATATTATGTGGGGAAGTTGAAGAGAATATAATTACCAGGAACTAAAGATACTGGACTCAGAATAGACAAAAGCACATACTCCCCTAGCAGGAGTCAAGCTCAGTCACCTCGAACACTATGGGCTTTGGTTCCATTGTTCTTGCAATTCCTTCTGCAGTTCTGAGCCCGTTTGTTTCCCTCAGAAATACAAAAATACGCTCAAACCACCTCTAGTCCAACTCTGCTGGCTACAGGAAATACACCCCAGGCTAAAATGAAGTACAACTCCAAAATCCCAGCCCCTTTAATAGACTCTTTGAGGAAAGCTGGTTTTGCTGTGCAGAGCCCCATAAGGAGTTTGTGGGTATTTAAACCAGTAGCCTCAACACAAGACACAGCATTTACCTGTTTAACCAAGAACAGCACCAACAATGCAGCTGCTCTACAGGGGCAGCAGCTCCAGATGGGAAACGTGGGGGGGTTGCAGTGCTGGAGCCTTGTTCATTCCAGTGTCACAGAGCTCCAGAAGGACTGACACAGGTGCCAAGGGCAGCAGGGAAAAGCTCTCCCACCATGCCCTACATGCTGCCCCTGCAGCCCTTGGCCTTTCCTCCCTGTGAGACAGCCTGGGGTCTGCCTGCACTTTGCTCCCAGCACTCCAGTGGCACTAAGACAGTAACAATCATTTTGCCCTAATATACACCCATAAGCCAGTTGGAGGAGAAAAAAAAAATGAAATATGAGGTAAATTAAAGCTTCCGACTAAGGGGATTTACCAGTAAGTCACCATAAAATTCAGATAATTTATTTTTTCAATTCTGCAGCAACTTTCTCCAATTCATTTGGATTAGCTATTAGAAATTATGTCTCAAAAATTAAAGAAAATGTCTATTGACCACTATATCAAATTCTAATTTTAGCCAGGGAAAAAAAGAATAATTATGCTGTGATTTACTCTGGTAGTCAACTTACATTAACAATTTTTGCCCATGTTTATGTAATTCTGGCAAAATCAAATAATATATACAGTGCTCATAAATGCTGGGCTAGATTTAGTAAAGACAATTTCCTACACTACATGTAGGACATTTCTCTTTGCATTCTGTTCTAATAAGACAATCAAGTTGTTCTGTGTAAAGAGGGAATATGATTGGCATGCGTGGCCTCCTCGGTTGGACTTTTAGTGCAGTCTTAAAGAGGGTCATGGAAGGATTAGTTTTTAATTTTTTTTTTAAGCTGTCACCTCCTGTAACAAGCTGTATAGCGTGCCTGCTCTCTGGGAATGGTTTATCCCACATCCTGACCCTTCTTCCCAGGGAGAAAGTGGAAATCCTGCAAATTCTCAGTGCCAGAAGCCATCATGCAGTGTCGGATCTGCAGTGGATGCACAGCTCCCAGCTCAGCACGAGTGAGTTTGGGATTGGATCTTTAACCACAGCTGGAACAAATGGGGAAGGATCTTTAAGATCCCTAAAGTTATACTCCTAAAGTTGTGTTCCTGCTTTTAAACAGGTTTTGTTTTTTTTTTCAACTCCTCTAGAACTGGACTGCTGTCTACAATAACTGAATAAATATAAATAAGGATCTGGGAGCCAAACCAGTCACCAAGGTATGAAACTGTTGGCCTCAGGCACTGAGAACAGAAGAATGAGTAATGGAAGACAACAAAGGGAGAACAACAGGAGAACCAAAAGAAGTAGAACTGGTGATGGTAACAGAGGCAGAAGGTGCTCAAAGTCACTTGGATTCCAGAATTAGAAGCCAGAGGCAAGTTCAAATTTACCTGAGTCAGTTTGCTCAGATAGCACCACCCCAGCACTGCCCTTTGCCCAAAAACCCATCCTGCCACTTCTGAACCAAGTCTGTCCTGTGATTCCCTCAGGGAGCATCATTAACACACAGAGCACTCAAGTTTTCAATAAAAAAGCTTCATTGCTGAAAGCATTATCCCAAATCTTTCAAGAACTCCATCCCAATTGGGCTCTGCCATGTTATAAATTCACAATGAGAAGGAACTTCCCTGACTTTTCCTATCATTATTTATGAATAGGTAAACCAAATGGAAGAGTAATCCCAATGTTACAAACTAGAGTCACTCATGCTCTGCTCCCAGTAGCACCATGGCAGAGCTGCTCCAGTTCTCTCAGGGTGGCCCAAAGGTGCCTTATCACACAAAACCTTTTGCTCTGTCAGCAAGGGTACACAACACTTCTTATAAGCAAAAATGATTGGTTTAATATTTTCTTACTAGTTTTAGCCACTGAGCAGTTTCTTTCTAGGTCTGACTAAACCTCGTCTAACCTTTAAGACTATTCTTTCCCATGTGACCCATGAGAGTTGCACGAAATGAGAAATATATCCAAACAGTAGCTGCAGAAAATATACAGAAATAACTCGTTTTCACTGAGATGGGTTCATTTGTATGTTCTGACTTTCCCCTGAACTTCCTCCCCTGAAGGACTGGAATAGTAATACCAGTACAATAAGACTTTTTCTCCCGAAGTGGAGTAAATCAGTTCCTCACTCTCAGAGAAGTGAAAATTAAGATGAAAAGGAGTATAGAATGCAGAAAACTCCTATTACTCCAGAATAATAGAATTTGCTGCTGATCCTCGGTTGCTAAGACAGGCATGTCAATTATTTATAGAACTCAGAGAGTGAAATGTGAAGAATTTCAGCCTGGGACACCACAAAGGTAAAGCCGGGAACACAATCCTGTCAGCACTGGCAGACAAGGACAGAATAGGCAAGCACAGAATATTTCTACACAGATTACCCTTTTTATTGAACTACAAATTGCAAAAGGTCTCTATGAAGTGCCTCTTTCAGTGTTAAGTGAGCTGCATCCTCCTTTTGACAGTGTCAGACTGTATTTAATGTTTATTTAACATTTATCTAAAGGGCCATCTCTGCCAGGGAAACAATGTACAGTAAGTTAACATAACTTCACCTGAATATTTACAGGAAGCCCAGGATCTCCTCCTAGATCTGTGCTTATGTCCATCAACAGCCTGTCACTCACACTGTAAAACCTGCTCCACATGACCAAACTTTGCCATCATTTTCACAATCAAAATTCCAATTTATGATCTCAGTAGTGATACCAAAATTTATCTGCACAAAAGCGCTTGTATGGTTTATAGCAAGTTTGTTGAGAGCAAGTATCTGGATTAAAACTCCCAGGGCTGCAGTGAAAGGTTGTTCATGGCTCATCTGAGGAACTCAGAGGTACTACTCAAAAACATCCACAATTTCTTGGGGAAAAACCCAAAGCAAATCACATAAAACCCCACAGACAAAACTTAAAAACCTTGAAGCACCAACTTCTAGTAACAGCCATTGCTACATGACATGGCCTTGCTAAAACGCCTTGGTGGGTCCATGCAATATTCTACCTCAAATCAACTATTTCAAAGCTGGAAGAATTCTAAGTGCATCTCTTCCTCCTGCCTTGCCTCCAACACTGAGGGCAAGAGCTCCAAATACAGTGACTAAGAAGTTGCAGAAAAGGACCAGCACTGAACTTTCAGATCAAAGGATACAGAATGGATTCACATTCCTTTCCTGACTGCTTTCTAGATTTGGGCTAAACACCAGCAGTCGGGTGCTCTGAAAAGCTCCACTTCAGTAAGAGAATTTGCACCAGCAGTGAGGCTCCAGGACCCCAAACAACATGATTCTCCCTTAGGCAGGCTCCCTCACTCAAGAGCTCTGTCTGCCAGCCCATGTCACCAGAGGGGTGACACACCCCACCCTCCACTGCTGCCAGTGCTCACCAGTGTTTGCAGGACAACCAGCAGATCAGAACAGGTATTGCTCATCACTCTCCCGCACCTGAAAACCTGAATGCTGACACAACTTGAGGGAAAAACCAAAATACTGCCTGTCCCCAGGGTCACACCAAATACCACGTGCTGGAAGGAAGCAGAGGACTTGGCAGCACCTGAAGCACAACGCCTGCAGAAGTGATTGTGCTGATGCCAAATCTGGTCCTTTCCGAGCTTTCCAGCCACTGCTGAGTGGACAGCACGTGTTGCAGTGCTGGAGCTGGCAACAGCAGTGCTGAGCACAGCTAGTGGCCACCGGCCACCTTAAAGCACCAGCACTATGTGATTGCCCTGAGCCAATGTTTAGCAGCATGAGCAGTAAAATAACACATCTATCAAGCTCTCAAAACTGCAGCAAATATTGAAAAGCCTCCCTGTTCCACATTTCACCTAGCCTTGTGAGTGCTGTAGCCACCACTGCTCTGTGCTGGCTGAGTGCCAGGGACCAGGAGGAATAAGGAATGGCTACATGACCTGGCTCTGGGGAACCAGCACTCCTGTAGGGACACGGGTCCTGCCAGCACTGGCTGTTCTCCAGTTTTACAGACTCAAAGCTCTCCAGACTGATGGTGAAGAATTTTGAAACCCAAAGAGTATAACAGATTCACATCCAAGTTTATGGAAATAGCTGAAAAATACGTCAACAGCCTTCACATACACATATGCAGAAAAACTAGCAAAACTATCAGACCTCCCAAAATATGGACTGACAACAACAGAAGCTTGCTAATTACTACTTTAAGTATCCTTTAATTCTCATCTCTGGTGCTATTAAAATAAAAATTATATAATCATGGATTTGAACTGTAGGACCGTTTATACAAGTTGAGACCATTCCAAAAAAGTGAATCAATGTTTCAGAGTACATTTAGTGAATATTTTGAATATGGGCAGAGCAAAGAGCTCCGTCCATGACAGGCTCATCATGTTGGGCTGGAAGGCTCCAAGCAGAACAAGAGCTCTGGTTGGCCAAATGGCCACGAACTTCTGAACTACAGGGAATTCCTCCCTGCTTGCTGTTTTGAAAACAACACTTCCAGCAGAAACTATTATTTATATATATATAACCCAGTACACAGTACTGACAAGACCCTCTGCTTGCACCAGAAACACCCTGTGTCCCACACAGCTGCTGCTGGAGAGAGACAGGGGCAACAGGCAGATCACTGCAAACCTGGAACACTTGCAAGGAGAGCATTTGCTTTTGACTTTTGGGGGATTTAAGTCAGCCTGCACAAACAAGCATGAAAATATCCCAAGGAGAGCTACATGACTAATGAAGATTTTCTTGCTCCTCATCAGTTGCTTCAGCCACTTCTGGTGCCACTGGATGAGTGCAACAAGGCTTTTCTGCAGGTACAACTAAATCTGCCTCTTACCTCCCCAGGTCCCCAGGTAGACTAGCACGCCTCCATTACAGAGAGAATTTCGCAGAATCAAAGAGCCAATAAGAAGCGTTTCCTCTGGGCATCTCAACAGCATTATCACAAAATGCAGTAAAAAGCATCAGAGTAGCAGAGAGTCATTCAGCTCTGTTGGAAGCACCTGTTTGCAGAACACTCCCAACACTGCAGCTGTGTGCAGCTGCCCAGGGGCATGGCCACAGCTGGAACAGCTGGAGCTGTTCCAACCCTCTGGAGCACGACACTGGCTGTGAATGGACTGGTCCAGTGCAGCTCTCATTTCTGTTTTTGCCCTCAGCACAACCACGGCAGCAGAGGTGTGGAGTAACTGCTGGGCTGGTGGGGCAGGGAGAGCTGCTGCACCTGCCAGTGCACACATGCAGGGACAGGGTGGAAAGGACAAGTCACACAACTTTAGGGACAGAATGATGCAACTTTGGGGAAAACCCAAGTAAAGAGAGAGCAGGTCAGGAGAGGCGGCACTGGGACTTCATGCAAAAGAGGAGGAGGGAATTCAGAACACTGAGCTCTGGTTTGAGGGGGTGTGCCGTTTGCCTCGTGAGGAAAGGTACCCCACAAAGTCCCACAGGCTCTGAAATGCACTCAATTAGCTGTTCCTTTTACCTTTTTGTTCTACCCAGCATTTCTTCAAGAGCACTGTCATCTCTGGCTTTGGCATCCTACTCATCATCTATGAATTCATGTTGCCGTTTCCTCCCTGAAAGGAAAAATCCCATAGTCAGTCATTTGCTACACAGAGGAAAGGACAAATCTGACAGTACTTTTGCCACTGTTAAAGTTCAAAGATCACCTTGCTCCTTGAGCAGACAACACTGCAGGTTGTGCTCTTGGCTATGGTGTCACTCAGGCATGATCAATCAGTGTGCGCTCACTCCAGAAACTTACCCCGAATTTACCTGTAAGCAGCTGAAAAGCTGTCAGTGCCTCAGCCCTGTCTGGAGAGAAGGAGCAGGGCAATGACTCACTCAGACTAAAAAAATTCCCAACAACAAGAAGAGAAACTTGTGCCAGGCAAATATCTTTATTTTACTTTAAAACATTCTCAAAGTGTTAATCTATATGAAAGAGAAGCAATACAAGATTGAGAAAAGCATGTTTAATGTTAGGGAAGCCTTCACATCACATGAACCAAATTAAAAATAAGACTAAACACAAGTGTATAAAGCGGAGACAAAAAAAATCAATTTCCTCAAAGACATAACATAAGGGACTCCCACAGGGGCCAGCAAATTCTGGAAGGGAGAAAGAGATTATATTTTATGGGAAGAGATTCAATAAGCATTCTTTTCCCATAAAGCTAGTGATGGAGGATTGTCACTGCTCCACAGACACCCCGTGCACATTTCAGGACAACAGTAACAGGAAATCAATAGCACCTTTTATACGTGTAAAGACATTATCTCTCTGGACTCCTAATACTAACAAATGGGGCCAAGAAAGATCTTTACTAGAATTTAGCAGTCAGCATTACTCTGGCTGAGAACAGAGGGCAGGATGCTGGTCTACACACTTAGATTTTTACATTTTTAAAAAACTAACACTGCTCAGAGCATCAGCCTGGAGTGGTGCCCAGGAGCCCCTGGTGACAGTACATCACAAGTGTAACAGTGCTGAGCCCCAGCGTGTCACCCCATCTCAGACATCCCCTCCAGCTGATGCTCTAGTCATTACAGGCAGGAGCTTTGTCAGGGGGTAATTTGACAGCTTTGACAAGCTCGGCTGAATTTATGGCACTTTCTAGTTTTTCCCTCCATTGAGCTGCGATGGAAGTAAAGTTAATATTACCAAAACCACTCCACGAGGGGACAGGTTCCCAGTGCTGGCTCCGTGATCCCAGTCACTGGGAGAATTTTCTACACTGAGCCCCTCAGTGTCCCCTGGCACCCGCAGGGACAGGGAGGGCAGCTCCATCCAGCCCAATTTCCAGAGGAGATTCCATGACATTCTCTGCTGTCTCTGGCTCTACCACAGCAGAGGTGAATCACCACTAGCAAGGCTACTCACAGCTTCCTAGAGAGCACTGAAGCAGCAGCCACAGTGTCACAGGTCTGACAAGCTGAACTGAGTCCTGGGGACTGCTTCTGTTGCTGCAGGGACTGTGTCCCACACAGCACCACAAAGCCTCCACCTGCAAGTACCAATGTGGGAAGAGGAACATTGCACCCTGAGCCAAACCTTGGCAAGTCAGTAAAGCAAAAACAAATACTTTTTTTTCCTTCCTTTTGGGCTTTAAAGAGCTCTCTCTACATCCTTAGAAAGCACGGTTCATATTTAGCTCCCTAAACTCGTATTTCTCCCTTCCTATATTTCCCTGCCAAGATGTGACACCTGTGGAACGTTCCCAGAAAATTCCCCTGAATCATCTGTGATGCAAGGGAACAGCAGCCAGCGTTGGCAACAAGCAGCTGGGTCTTTTAGGAAAGCATTAGATCAATCTGGTGAAGGGAAGGATCCCCAGTAACTCTGGCACTAACATCCCCAAGGACCACAGAGCTCCCAAATCAGTTAGAATAAAAGCATAATTACGACAGGACCAAAATCCGTGGGAAATAGTGTTGCCATGGCAACTGGCATCCTCACAACTAGAATCTCCTTTGCATTCTTGCACAGACTCAATGACTCCTAAACCACGTGGAAAGAAAAAAAGCCTGTCTAGCAGGTGGGTTCATTGAGGAAAAGCAGTGCTAGATGTGCTTCCCTACAGAACAGACCCATTTCCACAGGATTTCTCAGAAAGGGAGCCTTTGTGCACCTCTTGTTCCCAGCATTGCATCTCACTCACCAGGAGTGTGGAGGAACTGCTATAACACAATCAATACTTCCTTGTTAACTACCCTTGTATCCGAAAAAAAAATCTTATTAAATATTAAAACGTTCCTGTTTTCAAATAAAAGTTAGGTGAAGATAAAATCCAAAGTAGCTGGGTTTTGAAATGGGATTGTGGTTCCAGCATCATGCTGAGCTGCACTGGTGTTAATGAGTGGTCTTTCAAAAAATCCTCCTTACAGACAGCAGTACCAAAAACCACTCCAGCATCCCCACACACATATCAAATCCAGCCACTGGGCAACAGCCATACATGAGCAGGAAAGGTCTTATTTTTCTTCCTGACAGCCTTATGACAGCATTCATACCCAGTCTGTCCACCAGCACGCTTTAAACGAGGTTCACCTTAACGGACCGGCTGGGCAGCCCTTTTGCTAAAAGCTCTGAGCTCTGCACACTTTTTGGGGCATTTCCCTTCCATTTCGGTACCGGTTGGGCCCGGGGAGTTCCCTCATCATCAGGGAGGGCAGCACAGCGTGAATGAACCCCAGGGCCGTGTTTTCTACGCCAAAAGCCAAAGCAGCGCTATTGATCCAAGGGAAACTGTTCCATATCTACTGGTAACAAACAAGCACACGCTCGGCCCACGGTGTGCCCCTGCCCGCGGGTCTGACATCGCCGTGCTCGCCTTCGGGTGCCGTGCAGGCACATCTGCCCCGGGACCCTCCGCTGTACCGGGCTGCCAGACTTCCCCGCTGCTCCGGGGCCGGGAGACGCTCATGGAATGGCACTGTTTGGAAACCGCCCTCTTGCTACGGGGGAGAGAGGCTTCGTGGCACCTACAGGTCCCGTCAATGACCGGAGCGAGCGGTTGCCCTTTAGGCAGATATCGAGGGCCCTGCGGCACCGAGACGGACACCGCGAGAGGAACCGGGGACGGGCACCGCGAGAGGAACTGGGGACGGGCACCGGGAGAGGAACCGGGGACGGGCACCGGGAGAGGAACCGGGGACGGGCACCGGGAAAGGAACCGGGAACGAGCACCGGGAGAAGAACCGGGAACGAGCACTGCGAGAGGAACCGGGGACGGGCACCGCGAGAGGAACCGGGGACGGGCACCGCGAGAGGAACTGGGGACGGGCACCGGGAGAGGAACCGGGGACGGGCACCGGNCCGGTCGGTGCCGGTCCGCGCTCCCTCCCTCCCTCGCTCGCTCCCTCAGTCCCTCCCTCCCTCACTCACCCCTCGCCGCCGCCGCCGCCTCCCGGCTCGCGCGCCGCGCACACGCACGCGCACACGCCGGGGCCGCGCGAGCGCGGGGCGGGGAGGACGCGGGGTGGGG